>CABFOS010077697.1:0-11225 GCA_900660315.1 Diretmoides pauciradiatus | reverse complement strand
CACACACACACACACACACACACACACACACACACACACACACACACACACACACACACACTCGATGGAATCTGGGTGACATCAGTTGTTTGCTCTGTGTGTGTGTATGTGTGTGTGTGTGTCCAGGTTTAGCTATACTTGTGAGAACCAACTCTTGACAGCCCACCTTTCTAGTGAGGACATTTGTGCTATAACGATAGTAGACTCTGGGATCGCCGACCGCTAGTCTTGGTGTTTTGGTCTAGCCAGCGGATCCGAAGAACGGACTTCCACTTCCGGTCGCCGATAATTTAGTTTTTACGATCATTTTTAATATAAAACATTAGCAATATCCTGTCGGCAACAAGCTAACACATCGCGTTTGACAAGTAAATACATTAAACAAATCAATCGGACGAAATACGATCCGCGGATATCAACTTCCACTTCCGGGGACCAGGCATCCGCCGGCCGTTTCTCAGTGTTATTGCTTTGTTTAACTTATTTGCTTGACAAACGCGATGTGGTAGTTTGCTTGCCGACAGGATATGGCAAACATTTGATAGAAAAAATGACCGTAAAATAAAAAATAAATAAAATAAATGATCGCCGACCGGATATCCTGGCTAGACCGGAACACCAAAAATAGTGGCCGGCGATCCCAGAGGCTTAGACGGTCGTCAGACCGAATGAGCCTCTGGGTTCCCAGATTGGTGCTTGTGAGGACACTTTGGCCGGTCCTCACTTGCTCTTTGAGGTTAAGATTAAGTTTTAGGGTTAGATTTAGGTTTTGGTTAGGGTTAAGGTTAGGCATTTAGTTGTGATGGTGATGGTTAGGGTAAGGGACTGGGGAATGCATTATGTCAATGGAAGGCCCTCACAAGTATAGCAAAACCAAAGTGTGTGTGTGTGTGTGTGAGTGAGAGCACTGAGTATCTCTGATCACGTCAGAGCAATAGGTGAGTCATGCAAGCATCGTCTGTGCAGGCCTGACGCTCGAGGCTGAAATGGAAGCAACAAACAAGGCGACAGCAGAGGTGGTGTTGTTGGCTGTGTGACGCAAACCCTTTTGGCTTCTACCACACATCACATTTGCATAACATGGTTTGAAAATGATTGACACAGGTTCAACACGCATGGCTTTAAACAATAAAATAACATTTATTGAGATTTAACAAAATAAATAATCTGTTTTGCAACATTAACTGAGGAGGTTATCTAATGCTCAAGAGACAGGCAGGTTAAATTGATGCAATGCAAGCTACCTCATTGTCATTGTAATATGTAATCAATCCTGAAGTACACAAAGACTTTCATAAAATGTCATGGTATTATGAACATGAGCCTTGTCATAATATTTAGTCTGAATATGTTAAAAACAATCCCTTATATGAGGGCAAAATAGGTTGATGTAATTTGGAGCAGTTGTATCAAAAATAAAGCACTATGAGATTACTTTCTTTTAACCACAAGTATAGCATGCGGTTTGGTTCCTTTCTTGTGTTTGTTTAGCCTTAAAGGTAAAGAGAGATGCATTTAGAAATTTGAACCTCTAAGGGCAAAAACACTTTTTGAAATGGGGTTCTTATATAACGCTCACATTGTCAGAATATCTAAGTGTACAGATATCAACCCAGAATATTTTGCATTAAGTTAATGCTGATTATACACTGCCATTGGTTTCCAGTATATCTTAAAACAACGTCTCAAAGACTTACAGTAATCCCATTTTATGAAAATGCTGTAGTAAATTTAACTCTTAAAAAAACACAGCTCTAATTGTTGTAATTCAGAATTGAACGTGGTTTCCTCAGAGGTTCCACTGTGGAACAAACTGGTTCTGCAGGCGCACAGCATTTTAGTGTAGGTGTAGTGAGCACGCTCTTCAACTGGATGACCTGGGTTCAAGCCCCCGTGTCCTTACATGTCATTGAGCAACCTGAAGGGCAAGTGAAGAGAATTTCCACCACTGAACTTAACAGAGGTGTTTTAAGTACATTTCCCTATATTTCCCTTTGGCAGTGTTTAATCAGTATAGAATGGGTATCAAACAAATGCCTCAAGTATTACCGCTTACAAATAACATATCAGCCATTAGTAAAAATGATTATTCCAGAAAGATGGGGCTTCACATCTTGAACACCTCAGCCTGCCTGTTCAAATCTAATGGGTGATGAGAACCGATGCAGTTAAGGATAAAAGGCATCTGAACCTGACAGATACTCATACTCATATTCACAGCAGTGACATTTGCATGGATGCTCCGGTAAAAGGAAATTCAAATGAACATATGCCACACACAATCTTATTTTATTCCTACTCCATCTACACTGACTGTTTAAATGTTAATGTCTTTTGAATGTTAAAGAATATTGCTCATGTCCATGTCTATGTATTCTGACTTTACCACAGGAACACCGCTCAAAAACTAGCACCAATAAGCATCCATTTAGAATCCTTAAGAATACAAATTTCCCCTACATAATTATATGACCTCATCAGGGGTAAATGCAAATATATGGGAGTCTATTTCTAAAGCCTAGTGGTCTTGTTGTGGCGCCCCCTGCTGAGTGGAGCCCATTTCATTTGACACTGCTGAAACTCCCAAAACATGCTAATAAATATATTATTTTGAGAAAAACTTTGTGAACCCTTTTGAATTTAATTAAATGTCTAAAATATAGTCATACCAATATAAAAAACCCAATGTGATTTAACAAACGCACAAAAAAATATTTTGCACGTTTTTATTGAACTTATTGTTCAAACATTAACCTAAGCTGGAAAAAGTATGTGAACCTCTAATAACTTCTGTGAAAGGGAGTAATTTAAGTCCCACAAAACCCCACAAAGTTTGCCTACCAACAGAGTGCTCTCCAAAAAAAGCGATCTGTTGAAGTGGAATATGTCCCAGTCAAAAGACATTTCAGAAGAGTTGTTGAAGCTCATAAAGCTGGAAAAGGCTACAAAAGCATTTCCAAAGACGTGGGCCTCCATCAGTCTACAGTCAGACAGATCATATGCAAATAAGAAAAAATAAATCAGTGCCATTGCTAATCTCCCTAGTGGGCGTCCAGCAAAGACCCCAGCAAGAGCACACCGCATAATGATCAAAGAGGTGATAAAGGACCCAAAGGTAACAGCTGAGGATCTGCAGGCATCTCTTGAACCATCTTACCACAATAAGAAAAACACTAAACAAAATTGGTGCTCATGGTAGGATACTAAGGAGGAAACCACTGCTCTCCACAAAAACATTGCTGCCCATCTCAAGTTTTACAAAGATCACCAGGATATTCCACAAAGCCACTGGAACAATGTTCTGTGGACAGATGAGCACCAACAGCAAAACCTTGTTCCAAACGTGAAACATGGTGGAAGAGCATCATGGTTTGGGGCTGCTTTTCTGCCTCGGGGGGCCTGGGCGACATTTAGGGATCGATGAATTCCAAATTCAGGAAAGATATATCAGGAAATACTACAGGAGAATATCAGGGTGAGTCCGTGATCTGAAGCTTAACAGAGGTTGGGTCATGCAGCATGACAGTGACCTCAAAAAGCAAAAGTAAATCTACAACAGAATGGCTTGAACAAGAAAATTAAGTCCTGACCTTAACCCTACTGAGATGTTGTGGGATGAACTGAAGCCGTTCATGCAAGAGGTCCCAAAAATAACAATGAACTGAAGAAAGAAGACAAAGAAGGAAAGAATGGTTCAAAATAACCGTTGTGCAGGTCTGATCAGCAACTACAGCACACGTTTGGTTTAGGTTATCGCTGCTAAAGGAGGTTACTAAATCTCATGGTTCACATACTTTTTCCATTCCAAGTTGTCAACATTTGAACAATATGTTCAATGAGGACAAAAAAAGCATGTGTGTTCATATCACACCATATTTTAGGAGCCATTTATACAGGAATGCAGGTAATTCAAAAGGGTTCGCAAACTTTTTCTCACAACTGTGCATTATGTGGGCATATCACTGTTTTTCCTGATAAATCAGCTCTTTACAGGCCACGGTACTCAAATCAATTTGGCCCCTACTCTCCCCAAATCTGTAGGCCACATAACCAATGTGTATTTTAAAAGAAATAATGCATCTGGCCTAGTTATGTATAGAGGTAACACATAGACTTGTTACACAGCTCGGTCTCTGCCTTTAGCAGGTTTATGACGGCGATCGCCAATGAATTCAGACGTTTACTACAGTGATTCTGATGCTGATATTGGCCTCGTCCCCATCAGATACTCATGATGTCCGTGATGTAAGAACATGTGGAAAACCTGCTCAGTTCCAGTAGAGTAGACTGAGTGGAGTTCAATGGCAGGTTTGAACACAAGTTACCCCTGAGTGTTTTCACTTCCTCCTGTGATTGGAGTCGTCTTTGGTGAGGCCAGGGCTACTACTCCTGCGTGCTGTTATCGTACCCCTCCTCTCCACTTTACTCTCATAATCTGTGGAGAAAAATAAAGTTGGAAAAAGTCAATATATGTAATATAAGACAACATAAGCAAGATCAAGGGCAGTCTACAAAAAGGTTCTTGTGATTTTACAAGTCGCTTACAGAACAATTACTGTTTCAGGAACCACTAAATGGTTCTCTGGTGTTTTCTGAAGACCCTTATCAGTCCCATACAGTATAACAGTGATTCTATATGGATACAAGTGGTTCATTAATGGATCTACAACCCCTACTGGCCACTCTTGTCAATTGATTTGAGAATGAAAACATAAAGGGTAAGGAAAATAAGTCTAGCCTTTCGTTTATGTTTGTACTGAGAATTTGCCCTTTAAGTTGCTATCAAGCTGGAGGTCAAAAATCAAATTCAAATAAATCTTTAAAAGCAGTTTTGTAAAAGCATCTCGTCAGGAGCGTGCCCTTGAATAACAAGAAGATTCACCATATACACTAGTTTATTATATATATACTGTATATATTTTATCAGTGGCACAAGTTGCTGCGTAAAACAAAGTGTCCAAAGCAGAAAGTGTCATAAGCGTACTTCAATTTTGATACTGTTCATGGTTTAATTTGAGCATGTCAAACCATGAACTCACTGACTGTGTACTACAGTACAAAGGTGTAATGGTTTTGGCCAGTTAGTAACAGTTAGTAAGGTTAGTAAGGTTAGTAACAAAGTCATTGTGTGTCATGTTCATTGTTATTTTGCATGATTCTGACACTTAAAATAAGTCACTTTGTAATGAAGAGCTGTGAATGTCCACTTACTGTGAATCATTAACACACTACTGATCATTTAAGGACATCAGCTCTACTGTATATATGGCACCAAAAGTGTTTATGAGCCAAGGAATCGCTTATTTATTAACGTTTTAAGCACCTTCCTTTACACACTTTCTATACTTTGGAGTGGTTTCCACTTCATTTAAAAACATAATCTATGTACATATATAATGTTGTACTAATACAATAATGGAATTACATACATTCAATAACACAGAGAAAAACAAGATGTTGGATTTATTGTATTAAGGATTTTGTGTTTCTGATTTAAATGTTCAGATCTCTGATGTATTAGAAATTATAAGCAGACTAGATAAAACGGATAATGGAACATAAGTTATGGTAGAAAACAGAGAAGTTGAGAGGAACTGAAAGAAAGCTGGGTTAAAATTAGCCAGGCAGAAAGATGTAAACTAGGGTGAATGAGGAAAAACAAGACAAAGTGAAGAAGATCGACGTCAGAGATGAAACACATGTCATTTTTCTTATTTCCACAGTCCTCTTAGTAGAGGGAGATGTGAAAAAGACTGTGCCATTTCCCTGCCCACGGGTTTTATTTTTGGACGCTGTCGCTTGGTGAGTCAATGCAACGCCCCTCCAATTACCTCCCACTCCTTCGCCCCCACGCCCCATCCATCCCGCCCTTCAGCCCACGCACCTAACACCCTCTGACGTCAGCTGCTGGTGAGGAAGAGGGGGGTCTGATTCTGCCGCCCACAGAGTACTTCCTATCCCCCACCCCCTCATGTCTTTGTTGGCTTCTTTCTCCTCGCTTTATCTTTTCAAGGCTGCAGCAGCCCAGAACTACTGAGTTGCCTGGATCGTTTGCTTGTTTTGCTGAATTAGAAAAAATGCTATGAAGTATCAGAAAACAGTACAATAACAGAGTATTATGGATGTGCAATTCTAGCACATAACAGTGTAACACCCCCCCACCACCCCTCTCATCTCTCTCCACCTCCTTCTGTTTCCCCTTGTAACTTGTCTAACTTGTATCCTCTCTAATTTACAGCCTAGTGAAGTTCAGCTGTGGATGGTGGGAGGCGTCACCTCAGAGAGACTGACTCACTAGAGTTCAAACTGTAGAAGTCAAAACATTCATTGTTGAGAGAGGTTAGGGAATCTCTGTCTGCCTCTTTCAATCCAATCCTACGTCATTACTCCTTTTTCATTTATCCACTTTGAATTTAAGCAACACAGACATCGGTCAAAATGCTGATTGTCTCTTATAAAATAGTTTTTTATTCTCTTGTCTGTCTCTAAGAGGTAAATCAGGAAGTAAGAATATTGTTAAGCCATCATTTGAAAAGTCACCTGTGGAATGAGTTCCTTCTGACCCTAGGCTGAGCTTGCCAGTCCGATCATGTGACACCATCCTAGCCAATCGCAGCCCTTCATCCATGAGCGTTTGCTGTATGAGATGGCGACTCCAGTTGGCAGGGTTGGAGGTGTCGGTGGGGGGGCGGGGGGATGGAGATTGGTTGCACTGTGAGCCTATGTCTAATAGGACAGACAGAATTGGGTGTAAATGCTTCAAACACTGATCTTCTTGACAGAAACATTCTCTTCTTAAGATCGTCAATGAGTCTTACAAACAGACATCGACATTTACAAAAACATGAAGAATGTCTGGGGATGAAAGATGATCTATAGCAGAGGACAGAGTTCAGAGTTAGAATTGCATAAAGCTAAAATAGCTGAACTTGCTCATAATCATTCTACAGATGTTAAGACTTTTACCTTGCGATACGCTATCCACGCTTTCTGCAGACAAGCTGTCATCGTCTGCCCTCTGGGTCAAACCCTCTGACCCCTCCACTCCGACCAGTAAGGACACACTCTCAGGTACAACTACCTAGAAGACATCATATATGCACACTGTCAACATAGTACTAATGAACAGCTTCAATCTACTGATGAAAAGATTCAACATGGACAAGTGAGCGTTGCTTTGATCACATATACTCAATGTGCACCTTGTTGACAACTCACCTCATGTCTCATCCTCTTTTGGGATAGTGAGTTGTTGTCATCTGTCCTGTAGTGAGAAAATAATCAAGCCAATGTTTTTATGCAAGATACAGCAATAAGCAAATCAAATTAAATACCACTTTTATTCAACTTGTAATCAGACCTGGAATATTGTTAACTAATCTTCAGCAAATATACAATATACTTTTCAGAATTTAATTATCTGCAGCAGAATATGAATTTGTATATTTTGACATTTGAATACCACATGATGAAAATTAATTGCATTTTTCTAGCTTAATACATTTTCAAACTACTTGAAAAGTCTAAATGTAAATGTGACATTTACATGTAGATTTATATTTGTATTTTTAGGTATTGTCACGATTTGTACAAACATATGTCAGTCTTTACTATCAGAGAGATATATCTAACATGTTTTGTAACATTACCAGACAGTATTTAAGTTTCAGTTATGAAGTGCCACAACTTCATTCACAATTATTCAGCTGTAGCTTATTCCAATTAAATGGAGTTCCTCTGCAAAAGACTTGAGTACATTTTATGCATTTCCGTTCCCTATGGACGTCCCAAGCTTTTGCTTTTTTCTACATTACTGGAATACTAAACTATTTCTGTTTCTCTTAATACCAAAAACATTGTATGGAAGAGCAAACCAGACACAGTATCTGTGAGGTGTGATGGGCATTGGTTGCAGAAAATCACTTCTTCACTACGGTTGCACCCTTACCTAGCGTGTTTTAGTGTGGAGGTGTAGGCACATTTTCTTGCCACCTGCCGAGCCAAAGAAAATAGCTCCACACGTCTCAGCAGAAGGGCATTGTCACGCATACAGAACTGGGCAGCGGCTTCATTGATGATCAACTGAGGAGACAAAGCACTGGGTGAGGAGAGCGATACTGACAAATAACGTGCAGACGATCTAATAAAAAACTGTACGCCTGTGTTTGACAGATGTAATTATGTCTGAGTGATATCCCCTCTAGCCTACAATATGAACATCTCTGTGTACTTAACAACATATCAGTGTAGTTCTTATTTGCTTCATTCAAACACCTTGTCTCGGCTCGTCTTTGGTTTGATGCCTTTACCTCGTGGTGTGTGAGCTGCTTGCCCTCTCTCCGCTTGGAATCAAAGCGTCCGTAAATGAGACTGTACTTTCGGATCTCTTCTTCCTTGTTCACGTCCTGGGACCCCATCTTAAAGATGTGACCCACCGTCTTCGCCATCTTCTTGTTCATCCTCAGCAGGGTCTTCACCTCTCCGGGTTCTGATCGGGGCAGGGTCCTCAGCAGCCTCTCCACACTTTCTCCCACCGCCCGTGCCGTCTCCCCATCCAGTTGCCCTCCAGGCCAGGCTGAGAGCACCGCCGGAGTAAAGGACGAAGAAGAGCTCGGAGGCGTGGAGGGACCTGGTGGACACGTTGAAAGCAGAGGTGGGCTAGGCGGCTCCTCCTCTATCCCAGATGCCAAAGTGCAGTTCCCATCTGGCTCGGGGCTCAGCCAGTGGGGGTCCATGGGTGATAGTTTGTCCCTGTAATGTGTGTCTGGGGGCTGTGGGGAAGCCTGGGAGCATGGGCTTCTAGGACTCCCACTGTGCATTGGGGTGAGGCACGCTCTATCCTCCCTTTCACACGGCGACCCTGGCTGGCCATTGCTCACAGACTTCCTGGGCCCTCCTGCTGATCCACTCGCGCCTGTCCCATCAACTTTGAACAGCGGGATGCCCCCGAGAGGCATATTAGAGACGGGCTGCTGGAAAAGCGCGGGGTTGGCTGCCCAGTCGCGGAGGGCCTTCTGCAGCCTACGCACATGCAGCGGTTTGGTGGCCATACCAACCAGTGCCATGATCTCCAGGAATTCCTCCTCTGCTGCTTCACAGAGCTGCTGCACGTCGTCACCGCCCTGCTGGATGAAGGTGTCGTAGTAGGCCAGCAGGTTGGCCCTCTGCAGCACCCGGTACAGCTGCAACTCCCCAAGCGTGCGTGGCAAAGACATGGCAGGGTACTAGAAAGTTTGGGCAGGACAAAGGAAATCAGTTAACTTGCAGGTGGAGGTGGTCTTGTATTGTATTATAAACTGCTGTCGTTTAAAAACTTGAATAGGCTTGTGTGGTTATTTGTGGGCTGCAAGTGTAGGAATACAGTGATTTGTTTACAGAAATCAATGCCTTTGCCATGCAGACTACACCTGGGACTACAGTTCCCAAGGGCTTCTCTTGTTAGTGCAAAAGGAATAAGAACTGAGTGGATGCATGCTGGCTCCTGGAACAACAGCTTGGTTTATTTTGTTCCTCCTTTCCCCACCAGCCCCGTTGTTTGTTTAGTTAATCCTATGTGCATTTAATTGGCTGCGTAAAATAAGGAACCTATAAGTCTCTTACCTTCTTCGGGTCAGACGGATGGATGTGCAAAGAGGAGACACAAGGCTGCCTATCCAACAACCGATGTCAATAGTCTGTAATATTAATCTCTGACAAATGCGAGAGAGAAAATAAGCAACTACTAATACTGATCTTGCTCGATGACGCTGCTATAGACTCAACTAAAGCGCGATCATTTGGTTAATTGGCTCCAGTTCACACAGGGCAGGACGAGTTGTTCCTGAGCCAGATGTTTGACGGAAAACAAAACACACCCCTGATTAAAGAAACATCCCGGTTATCCTCTGCGATTTTCTACCCGGTTACCTTCTTACCGACCGCTGTCCCCACCGAGTGGCGTAGTAAATCCCCTGTGCGTAATGTAAGTCGTCTGAAGTCGCTGGCAGAAGTCCTCCTCCGGCACCGTATTGGTCGCTGGCTGCCTTGTTGCTGTGTGTGTGTGGGCTGGAGAATGACGGGGGCGGACTGCAGCACGCCATCTGACCGAAAAAGAGCCTTCCTCTCCCGGTAGAGAGGCGGCTTTCAGATTGGAGACGTGGGCGGCGGTGACGGGGGCTTGAAATTTAACCCTCTCTTTCTTCAAGATTGTGTGCAGTAATTTGTGAGCAGGGGGATCCCCGCCCGCTCCCTCCTCTCCCTCCATCCCCTCCAGACGGTTTCATATCAAAGACCAAACAAATAAGACACCAGGACTGACTGACAGCTAAGGAACAATTAGGCAACAGCTGCAGACTCAACGTTTAAGCATCGTTTTTCAACATTTCAAACACATGTGTAACCATGCACAATTACTGCATTTCTTTTACATGCGTGGGTGGGATTGTTCGTCAGAGCACAGGTGCAACTTCAGCTCACTTCCAACTTATATACCCCTTTAAATATCCTTCTGTTTACAGTCATTTTTTACAGATCAATAGTGAAAAGCATCCTCACACCCTCATTGCAATCCAGTGCAGCTTCACAAGCCCCATACTGTGTGAGTGGGTCATTGGCTCTCAGGCCTCCATAAGGCACACACAGCATGTCACCAGGGTGAAGAAAAGTGTGGGAGGACTTTCCACTGACCCTGCCCGCCAAGGCTTCATCTCTCCCAGAGCTGTCCTCCACCTGGCATCCCAGCTGCCTCTCCCTCAGTTATCACCCTAATAAAACAGCCCTCCTTAGATTCACACCTTGCAAAAAAATAAACCCTGCAGTCTCCGGACAGCTCCGCACCATCCAGCAGAAATGTCTCACTACTGTCACAATTCATATTCATACTTATTATTAACAAATATTTTAAAGTGCATGGGCCATACATGAGTTGGGAAATGTGTAATGAGTGTACAAAGGAGCAAGCAAAGTGATGCATTGTACATTGTGGTAGGAATCACAAAGCAAGGTCAGTCAAATGTTGATGTTTTGAGAGAGGGATTTATATAGTATAGTATTTATATATGTATTTTCTATGGACCTGAGTCTGTCAATAAAATCTACTACTACTACTACTACTACTACTACTACTACTACTACTACTACTACTGCTACTACTACTACTGCTGCTGCTACTACTACTACTACTACTACTACTACTACTACTACTACTACTATATAAACACAGGTTAAAGGGTTGCAGTGATAATATC
>CABFOS010077672.1:0-10154 GCA_900660315.1 Diretmoides pauciradiatus | reverse complement strand
CCAGTCTTTGTGCTAAGCTAGGCTAGTGGAGGCACCTGTTTCCAGTCTTTGTGCTAAGCTAGGCTAGTGGAGGCAGCTGTTTCCAGTCTTTGTGCTAAGCTAGGCTAGTGGAGGCACCTGTTTCCAGTCTTTGTGCTAAGCTAGGCTAGTGGAGGCACCTGTTTCCAGTCTTTGTGCTAAGCTAGGCTAGTGGAGGCACCTGTTTCCAGTCTTCGTGCTAAGCTAGGCTAGTGGAGGCAACTGTTTCCAGTCTTTGTGCTAAGCTAGGCTAGTGGAGGCACCTGTTTCCAGTCTTCGTGCTAAGCTAGGCTAGTGGAGGCATCTGTTTCCAGTCTTCGTGCTAAGCTAGGCTAACACTCCAGTTTTATTTTTCTAAAAAGTGGATGCACAGAAATAAAAATGATATCGATCGTCTCGTCTGACTCGGGTAAGACGGAAAATCAGTTTATTTCTCAAAATGTTGAACTATCCCTTTAAACTTATTCTGAAACCCCCGCTCCACTCCATACAGGGAAAACATACTACCATTTCTTGACGACAAACAATAACTACATAATCTACGAGCAACATGTAATACCGCTGCTTCACGGCGCCCTTTAGACGTTCTGCTAGCTCATCGATAGAATGGAAGGAGAGGACAATGTTGACACAGAGAGGGACAATACAGGAAGTGTGACTGACATCATGCACAACCCAGCAGCCACCTGGGGTAGTGACACATGCCACGCCCGAGGAGGCGGCCAGCCACAGTCCAGGCGCCACTCACCAACCGCACGTTCCTCACAACGTCACGTTCCCTCGGCTACCACAGCAAGAGCATCGCAAGAGAAGAAGGCAGAGGCAAAGGGGGAAAGGTAAGGGCAAAGTTCAGCAAACAGGAATTAGAGAAAGGAAAACCAGGGGTCAAAACAGGTCAGTGCAGGTTACGAGATGGAAGCAAAGAATGAAAATTAGTGTTTTAAGGCTATGACGTACATCACCCAAAGGTGTGTTCACAAAAGACCAGTGCTTGGACAAATAAAGTAAAGTAGTGCGCATAGTTTCAGCATGTACTGAACTGTCCACATAAACACATGCAAAACTAGTGGTGACAAGAGGTCTTCCGGGCTGAATTATATTAGACATGACTCAGATAAACATTTACATCTGTTCAAAAGGATTAGAAAAACTCACAGTGAGTAGATTGAACAGTAGGAAGAACAGGAAAGCAAATTAAGTCAGTAGAAGAAGGGAGAAGGGAGATGGGAGAGTAAGAAGGGTTTGGAGAGGAGGGGGGGTTACAGCAGAAGCGGACGTCCTACCATGTGAAGGTCAGAGGTCACCGAGACTCACCAGTGTCTCCCCGGAGAGCACCTCCAGCAGGGAGATGAGGTTGTGTCCATCTCTGAGATCCTCGTACAGGTCAGTGATGTGTCGCTGGGCCTGAGGGGTGAGGCGGGGACAACATTTAGAGACCGGATCAGATAACAGCGCCTCGGTTTTTTTGTGATACCCTATCGATCCATGTAGGGGAAATCTCATTTTACTTGTTCTCCTCAAGGTCAGATTGCTGGCTCAGCTACAGAGCAGCGTCCCTACTGTAGAGCTGGCGGGGATTCAGTCCTGCTCAACGGCACTTCAGCAGAACGGGGCGGATGCTTGATGTCACAAGGGGGTACCAGCAGGGAGTAAACCAATTGAAGGACAGACCCTTTAATCACCAGGCCACTGCAGCCCCACAATTGGTTAATGCACCTGATTTTATTTCGGTTCACATAAAATAAATATCCGGCGTGAATGGATAAAATGAATGTGAATGCAATTTTTTTTTTATGTTTGCACAGGGACAACTCTATTCAACCTGATGGAGTCACGACATCATGTCTGAAATCACTTTAAGCAATTTCATGTAATGCAACGTCACAGCATCGGCTATTGCATTAATACATAATGCAAATCACATCACATGAACCACAGGAAACCTGCCAGCCGCAAGATTAATAGCGAGGAATTTCACAGTCATGTTTGGCTGAATTCCTTAACCCTCACCTGATAAAAGTAAACAAAGCAACTTAAAGGGAAGGACCTAACCACACAGTGAGTGACTGGGGTTACTGTCTGCCTTCTGCAGTAGCAACTAGGTCAACCACTGAGTTCTGTTGAGACTTGTAACCATAAACCCAGGTAACGATGCTGATCCTATCTTGGCCAGCTATTCACCATCCCGTCTCTAGACACTCCACGGACATTTAGCTGAAGAATTGGTTGTGTTGTAATCGGTTTGATAGGTTGGTTGCACTGCAGAAAGGCTCCAACAGCAATCGGGAAAGTGTCAAAAGTGTTAAAATGAGAAAAAGAGATCAAATCGTTAGAAGCTCGGGAGTGAATGAGTGAAGGGGAACGAGTCACACATACATGCAGGCAGGAAAAGGAAATGCGTGTCCACACTCAGCACTCCGCTCACAGACAGCGCACCTACCTCGGGTTTCCAGTGCTGGCGGGAAAGGACGACAAGACAGGATGAAGAATGGAAAGAAAAAATAGAATGATGAGAGGAGGTATAAAACTCTTTCTTGTGAAGCATGAGGGGACAGAGGGAAGAAACACGAGCGCTTTGATTTGACGGACGGAGACAGCCGAAACAATTAGGGAAGGATTTTCTCTTTCTTAGTATTTAGTATTTGCAATTGTATTTGTCAGTACATTATGTATTGTTTTTGTTAAACAATAATGTTAAATACACAGAATTATGTCTATTTTCTCCCTGATAAGATGTGGTAGAGTCGATCAGAGTGTTTCTGGACCAGGCAGCACAGTTCAATCCCATGACTCTGTTGTGACCATCAGCCCAAAAGGCCTCGGGGGGGGGGGGGGGGGCAGAACACTGATCCAAGTATTTTGGACCCAAATACGAGGGATTTCCTATTAACAACTGACGACAAAGCCTCCGAGTCACGTAAACCAGAGCGCCGGGTCAGAGGACGTCTACGGCGCCTCTCCCACGGACTCTACAAGACATTCCTCCACACTTCAGTTCCCCAGTGAAAAACAAGGACACATTAGCTTGACTGCAGCAGGAGGAGGAGGAGGAGCCCTCGTCTCACTAAAAATACAGCCAGGGACAAACAATGTTACTGTAATTAAGTTGTTACTCTTTGTTTCCATAGTCGTCTATGTGTTGAGTGGGTTTCATCACCCGTGGGACCTTGAAATCTGTTATATCCCCATTATATCATTTCAAAAACACACGGGTGTCACTGAGAAAATGAACATTATTGTCATTATTGTGCATGCATAGTGTGTCCGGGGGGGTTGCGAACTGTACTAAGTGTTTCAAACGACTTGGGAAGTGCTTCCTTATGGTATACCAAACACTTTTAGCATGGATGGCCCTCAGATTCAGTGTTGGAGGTCAGTCCTTGGCCTCCGCCGGCCCACTGCGGAGCCCCAAGCAGCCAGCCGGGCAGTCTGGAGCCCAGATGTGAAACCCGACCCGTGCCCAGCGCTCCGGCCTTACCCACAATGCCGCTGTTCCGGAGAGCCGGTTAAAGCGAGACCAGGTGTCCGTGACTCACTCTCACACATGGTTAACACAAATAACATGTGTACGTATTTTATTGTGCTGCGAATGTTTTCCCCACATGTTTCTTTTCCAGTAGATTCCACTTTTTTTTGAGGTATGGGAATTTAAACTGGATTTCTTTCAAGCAACTTTTTCCCATTTTGCGTGACTGATTAATCAAATGGTCGAATATCTCCTTGTGAAACTTTTGCATAATCGTATTGTAACCAGAAGGGATATGAAAATAACTGATGATGCATTCTGTAGCGTCAAGGGTCATTCAAGGACACCGGAGTCCCGCCGGTTTACCAGCACAGCTTCCTGTTGATACACGCCACAAATGAGCCGTGCTTTCAAACTATTTAGTACAGTGAGTGTCATGTGATGGGATCTTACCTTCATCAAGTGTTTGTTGACCCATTTTGTGAAGGTCTTTTTCTGCACGCGGTCCCGTTCATCTGTGGGAGCCAGAGAGAGGTGGTTAAGGCAGAGGCTCAATTGAAGTGTGCCAATGTATATGTGCCCTTACCGGAAAACCACTCAATTTAGAAACGCATAAGAGAGATAAAGAGAGAGAAGAGAGAAAGGTGCCATGTTCAGGAGAGGGGGGGGGCGTACATGTTAGACTCTTCAGCCTACAGAAAGACATGTTCCACCTTGCAACACCGTCCCAGCTTTGGCTCTGATTTCAAAGTTTGATCTGCTGCACCGGGGGTCTGTCAACGCTTGCTTGACTGTGAATGGCTTATCGCATACCAGCAGCTATTCGTTGTTTTTCCTCAAAGTTAACAACTACGCGGCAAATCTGGACACACATCTGCCAAAGGAACTTTCACCTTCTGTCTGTCATATGTATTCGTCAAAGACAGCATGCGTGCAAACGGTGCAACAATAACAAGTGCGTCTCTGGGACAAGAAGAAGAAGGGACGGCTGCAACTGTTACATTTCTAAATATTAAGAGAGAATTCATTACTTATATATGACATGAGAATGATAAGATAAGAGTAGAAAAGTGACCATATGCAAGAACAAAGCCACCAAAGAAGATGTCCCATGATGCCAACGCCCATTTCAGTGTGTCAATGAGTCACACACACACTCATGACGGCTCATAACAGAGAAGGGGAATCAAAACTTAGTGAGTAGATTCTTATTAGTTGATGAAACCTCATGTGGACAGATGCATGAATGCTGCAGCGCTGTGAAACAAAACAGGAATAAGAAACAAAAGTGGAATGCTTCAATAGAAAGGAATGGGAGCGCTCTATACAAAAAACCCTTAAATCTGGAACTGTTGACATACTAAGACGAGAAGAGTGTTAAGTTGTCTGTCGGTGCCATCAGCTGAGATGTAAGGAATCAAAAGGTCAGAGAGCTGCACTTAACATTCCAGCTCCCAAAGATAACACACAACAAAAAGCAACTAAACCATACTGATCCTTCTTATAATAATCTTCTTGCTTGGTAGACTTTTGCAGCCGGGAGAGCTGTGAATCATCGGAGCTGATGAGATGACAGATATCAGGTCTATTATTGTTCTTTGCACGACAACTGCACGATACTGACAAACCAGACTGTCATTCTTAGGCTGAATATTGCAATGGTGAGATGAATTGCATGTTGACACAGCTTTTTTATGTATATCATTTTGCTTTTTGAAGAAGAAGGGAAAAAAGCTTGCAAATTGCTATGTTTTCATGTAATAGCGTGCAACTTATCCTGAAAGCTCAGGATGAGAGAATACTGTTCAGGAGTCCATTTTAAACTCCTGAGCCTCTTGTGATTTGGAAAATGCACTAATCATTATTGCGATTTCAACTGTTTTTCACAGAATTTCGCAACCCGTCTTCTGACAGAATCTCCAAATATTTATCTCCCTCCACGAGTCACATGAAAGCAAAATCTTTCAGATATATCTCTGTTTCCTCTGTCTCTCTCCTGAATATGGGAGGCAGCGTAGTTAACCAATAAAACGGGGAAAAGCCGTGACATATCGAGGGGTGTGGCCCGTTTGATAAAAGGGAGGCAGTGGTCTTAACAGATCACACACACCACTGGAGGCTACAGGATGTACCAATTTAAACCAAATCACCTAACTCAATTATTAAGAAAACAGTAAACTAGTGTGAGAGATTTAACAGTGAGTCACAAACAACCGCCACCAAAACTTGTATATGATTTAAACCAGATTCCAATCACAGGATTCCATTGCACAGAAAAGAAAATACATAAAACTGTCAGTGAAAAGAGTAAATATTATCACCAAACTCTACCTTTCCTGCACTCGGTGGCCTTGAGCATCCCCTGGTAGTAGGAGTCCTCTATGAAGACCCCGTCACTACTCACACTGTCAGAGGAGGAGTAGGGTCTGAAGCTCTTCTGCATCGCCATTCCACTGCTACTGTGGCGGCGTTAACGCAATAAAAACCAAACAGCAGCCTATGGAGGTTGGAAGATAAGACTTCCACTTCTTCTTATTGCCCAAAATGCTGCTTCACAGTAAGGGAGCCTGCAGTTAAGTGGGAGTGTTCACGCTCCTGATTCAGTTCCTGCACACAAGTCTCTTACTCTCTTTTCCCCCCCTTTCTCCGTTTGCTGTCTCTGACATTCTATGCCCTGTCTTTTTTTTCACCAGCTCTCGCAAAATGCCTGCCCGCAGGCTACGATGTCAGAACCTGTCATTCACCACAGAGTGGTCTGTGTGGAGAGAGAGAAGATTCTCCTCCTGGCCCTGCCCAGCCACATATACACTAACCCCGCCTACTGTACCACACCCCACCCAACCCTGATGAAGCAAAACCCTAAACCAAGCGCGCATCCAAGGCCACAAACAAGACTAACTCAAGCCATCTAACTCTGCAAGATATATAGAAATGCGCTTCAAGCTCATTCTAGAGTTGCACTCATTGTAAATCAGCTAAATGCCTGAATTTTATTGGCGCCTGTAGGGGAAATTTCTCCAAAGGGGCGTCAAAGGTCAGGGTCAACTATAGAGCATCACCCGGGAGCTAGTAGGGATTCTGTGTTTTGTTCAAGCGCCTCAGCAGGGCAGACGCTTGCTGACATGGGGGCTGCTGTCCCAAAATGTAAGTGTAAATACTGCACCTACGGAAACAAAATAGCGTGCTGTCCACTTCATTCTCAAAGAATGTTAACAGCTGCCAAAGAAATCGCTAATTTAGGCGAGTGGGCATCCCCTTGACTTGGAACGAGCTTTACAGAAGCGTTCCGCTGATGTCTGTTAACCCTAATTGAGCTTGTCTGAGCTACCGGTTCCAAATGTGTGGTCAGAGCACGGGGAGTCTGAGCACACCACAAAACACACACACACTGAATGAAAGGCCTGTTCTCGACTAGAGGAGACCAGGCCAGGGGGGAGCTACAGTGCAAGGCAGTGGAAATAAATCCTCAGCCATCTCACGACATGGTACAATCACAGGGAAACCTCGAGTATGAATGCTCTTGCTCCCATCAGGACACAATTACAGGGAAGCTGCCATTCGGGGCTTTGTTTCCATAAGTCAGGGAGAGTCGGCAGACTTTGGCTGGCCCGGTCTCCAGGACAGAATCCAGCGACAGGAAGAACAGGAGCATTTTAAGATGTCTAACGAGAACATTGTGTGAGACGAATGGTTTATTTCAAGCATTTGGTTTGGACTTTGCTTTTTTATCAGATGGATTTCGAGTCTTGTGTAAAAGCTTCTGCGAAAAGCCTGTAGAGAGGAAAAAAGACACAGACAGACAGACAGATAAATAGACAAAAGAGGCGGCGAGACTTGGCTCTTTGCAACACGTATTAGAGTAACCACACTGCTGCAGCAAATCAACCAGAAGACAAGGCAGCTATTGTGTCCATTGACTGAACAGTGTGTCTGTCTGTGTGAATGGGTACCCCAAGCAATGAAGGCATCTCTTTCATACAGTTTCCCCAGATGATCTGCTCAAAAATTATACAGTACATATGTTTGCAGGAACCACGGCCACAGTCCAAGTCTCAGCCTCCGGTGGCCCATAGCACCTAAATACCTGTAACACCTTTCAGCCTTAGGAGCATCCACTTTCAGAGGAGATGTTGACATAGACCATGCGAGATTCTTCGGATGCCTGTTTAGGGCGGCGGCTTGTTGGAACATGCGTAATGGGAGCTGCTAATACTACACCTTCACTACATGCAGGGAGCTTCCCCCGACCCTAGGCTGTGTATAGGCTAAAAATGAAACCCTAGATCTCAAGCTGTGCCTCGCGGCGACTAAGTATAGAGAGCATGAGTTTCAGATTCTTTGGCATTGCCCTTGAAATCAAAGTAAAAGTTCCATTCAGAAAAATAACGTGCGTGGAGAAAAAATATATGAAATTTCAGACGGAACGGAACGAGTCGGCTTCTAAAGGTTGTGGGTTGTGTTGTCCAGAAGCTGCTAAATAAAAAAAGGTCCTTTCTATCATCCACTAACAACAGGCTAGTTGCAACACATATGTGCAGAAATGCAGGTATTTGTCTCCCTGTTGTAGATAAGAGCTGATATGAGTTTTATGATGACAGTTTTGGCGTGCACAGAACAGTATGTACTGTACGTCTACGGTGTCCTGTGCAGGCTGCAGGGCACGCCCATCCTCCATGCAGACAGGGGGAGCCACCACACTGCGACAACACGACCCCAACTCTACAAACTATCTCTCTCTGTGCAAGTGACTGCATGCGCTATCAGTCCCGTAGAGGACAAGAATGTTAACAAACACTGGGTGTAATTTGGCTCACAAGCCCAGATCTGATTTATGATGGAGGAATGGAATGAATCTCGGGATGGTTCGTGCAGGAACTTGGCCAAGATGTGGAATGGAAGGCCTGGGGCATCGTGGGGCTGATCCAAACTGACGCTGGCAATGAAGAACTCATGGAAATATGCACTACAAAATAAGCTAAAACTCTAATAATATTGCAGGTGTCTGACACTGGAGGTGGTGAAACACAACATCGGTCCATGCAGGTGGATGATAAACCTTGCAGCAACAAAGTGCGACAGGTTTGAGAGCCAACGTGTTTAAAGCAGCAATACTAAGGCCACTTCACTGTTGCCCTTGAAGTTGTTTTGTACATCACCACTTTTATGTTTTTACTTCACCCACCATAGAAAGAGACAGATAACACCAATCCCCTTTGAATTATGGTGGGAGTATGTTCAGCAAGTATGCATACTAAGTAACATATGTAATTGTTTATCATCTTGTGGTTATGAAAATATGTTATGATTGGGAATAAATGCAGGGAAGACATGTGCTCTTCAGATGTGACAGCCAAGGCCAATTAAACAGAGAGGGCTTAATGAGTAACACTCTTTGTCTCCCTCTTCTGGTGGAAATGGTGTACTACAACTACTACTGCACGTGTTTATGGTAATCCATTAGTGATTCCAAACAAGCCTAACTGATAAATCAATTAAATGATTTAGATAACTTATTTAGAAAGTCTGACTGTGTAATCATCTACTACAATCCTCTTTAATGTCTAACTAATCATTCTTGGCTCTACTTCCTAATCAGAGTTGTGGCTACTGTTAAGAAAGTCCAAGGTCGCCCGTGTTGACTCATGCGAATGGAAAGTCATCCTGTTTATGGTAAAACTGAGTTGTGAAAGAGGGGTTTCCAGGACAACTCCCCAAAACATTAAAAAAAAAGCTGTGAGCCCATCATCGTATTATTTATAGACAAGTGGTTTTGGCCCAAAACCTCTGGAGAAATAGGGAGTTTACTGAGAAAAAAAGGGAACCACTCTGTTGTGGGAGAGATGAGTCGTTCTCTCAGCTCTTACACGGTCCACTAATAACGTGTATAATGTTGCAGTAGAATAATGCCTATCAAAAGTTAAACACGCACATGTATTAGAGAGAAAACACAGATGCTATTTCTTCTCAAAGGTTTTCCTGCAGCACCAAGAGTTAGAAAATGTGTCTAGGAGAGATTCTCTGTGAGTAGTGTTCAAGATGTTTGCAAGAAACACTAGTTAAACAGTTATGGGGGAAAAAATCTTGTGCAACATTTTCCCATTGTAAATGCACCATCAACATAGTGTTAGTTAGTTAATGATGTCTACAAAGTCATCAGCAAAGTGCTCGGATGTAAATTATGCACAAAGACCTACTGTATGGCGACACAAAGCAAATATGTAGAGTCATATCATTAGCCACACTGAAAAATATCCTATTCAAGAAGTGCAGCGATGACAGCATTCCTACTGTCATTTCATCCAAAGTGGTTCACAATAGTTTGCGTGTCATTCGCCATTAAATAGATGCATATTAAACCACAGACCGTCATCTGATACTGTAATATGTGGTCCTAAGGAACAAACAAGAAGACTTCAGTGTCAGACCAAACTTTATACAGACTTACACTATATAGAGTAGATGGGGAGATTACTGTGGAGAAAGTGAAAGTTATGGTACATTCTCATGTATTCATTCATTGTGTCTAGGGCAGTGGTCTTCAACCGGGGGTCCGTGACCCCTAGGGGGTCCGCAGAGGTACTGCAGGGGGTCCCCCAATTTTTGTCATAATAATTGACAATTTTCACCAAAATAATTTGTGAGAATTAAAAAAATATAACAAAAATGATAT
>CABFOS010077596.1:7273-17518 GCA_900660315.1 Diretmoides pauciradiatus | reverse complement strand
TTATTCTCTCCATCTGCCGAACCGATCCTCCTCCTTACCTCTCTCTCTCTCTCTCTCTCTCTCTCTCTAATGCTCTAATGTTTCCATTTCTCCTTTATTCCCTTAGGTGTATTCATCATATGCTGGCTGCCGTTTTTCATCACACATATCCTGAACACCCACTGCACCAAATGTAAGGTTCCTGCTGAGATGTATAATGCTTTCACTTGGCTGGGCTATGTGAATAGTGCCATAAATCCTATCATATACACCACCTTCAACGTTGAGTTCCGAAAGGCATTCATAAAGATCCTACACTGCTAAGATCACAAGATCACTCATCTGATCAGACTGAGGGAGCGGTGCCGAAGAGAAGCATCTCTTCTAGCAAATACCTCGTTCCGTGAAGGGAAATGCACCACAGGGGGAAACTGATGTCTGCTTTTTAAAGATATGGAACTAAGTTATTGGACAACTGATATTGTGTTACTGAAAGGCATATTGGCTCTTTGTGAATTATTTGTGGAGTCATGTTTTCCTGAATTACAGAATGTAAATCAAGAAATAATGTCTTTAACAATGGTCTGTTTCTTGGAGGGAAGCAAAATTTAATATTGTCCTCTAAAATCATTGTGCTTGTCACGTAAAAAGCCATCTGTGCATAGAAAACACATTCAAGAAGTTGTGTTGGAAATCACAACAGCAAACTACTATTTATTCTGTGTGTATCTTGTGTTTTTGAACATTTCTGCAATTCAAGATATCAATGAAGTCAGTGTTCATTGCAGTATTAAAGAGATGATGTAGATGCTGTATCATGTGGCTATGCCAATATTCACATATTTGCAATTTTATAAATTGAATATTTACAAATTATTATTATTATTATTATTATTAGCTGTATATGCTTTTTCTCAACACATTAACTGTGATTATATGCCTGCAATGAAAATGTGATGCATGCTACACTGCTCCTTGACTTCTGATGAAATGTACTGTATGTTTAACAAAAAGAAAATTAAAAAAATGTCCAATAAATTAATTTATGAGACACTGCAAAGTGCCCCACCATCACTGTTCACTGTGTGTACAGAGATACACCCATAAAGGATATGTCATGTTTCAACACGGAGGGTCTCCAGTTTGATTCTCAGGACAGGTTTGCAAAAAAACTGTGGGGCAGTGAACAAGTTCTACCAAGCGCCAACAAGTTCCATGGAAGAATCTTTTGAGCAAGGCACTGAAGGCTGCAGTCTGTGAATGTGTGTAACCCCTGCAGCTATGGGTATTTGCATTAAGTAAGAATGAGCTGAACTTTAAGGTTAAATGTGTGGTCTGTGTCTAGTTTTGGACAACACATTGCGGGTTGCTTTCAATGCCACATATGACCAAGAAGTGTTAGGTGGCAATACCAGCGGACATTTGGCATTCGTCAAATTCATGGACACCTAGTTTACATTTTTGGGGGTGTGTCTCAAAACCTTTTGAAGCAGACATATTGTATAGCAGATGCTCATGTGAATGAGGCCTTAATGTCAACACAGGCTGATGCAGGTCTTGCTCAGGGTTCCTACACAGGTAACAGGTGTGTGAAGTTGATCATTTCCAGGTCTTTAAAAGGAAATTGCACAAAAAGTCTTGAAAATTATCCTGTTCCATCCTGATACTCGCGTCTTAGTTGCAGGCCCACTGTCGTTTTACCCATGGTTATAAATGATGTTTTGAAGAATAATGTTCAGCTATAGAGTATTGTACATTGAAATAAGTCATGGAAAAAGTGAGATTTTGTATCATGGAAAATGTGTAGGAACCCTGGTTGCTATCAACACATTCAACACATGTTTTGAAAAGTAATAAAAGATGTGTTGCCTCAAACTAGACACAGAAGGGTTGAAAATGACTCGTTCTTGTGCATGGTGTATGGTTGTTATGAAGAGGATTATACCCTGTTTCACTGAAATTCCATGGAGTTACTAAAAAGTTACATATTGTGGCTCAAGGATTCATTCAATAACAGTTGGGTCTTCTTTAATTAGTGTGTGTCAATTTCCCAAGAATCTGGTTTAAAGGGTAACTTTGGGATTTTTCAACCTGGACCCTATTTTCCCATGATCAGACTGAGGGAGCGGTGCCGAAGAGAAGCATCTCTTCTAGCAAATACCTCGTTCCGTGAAGGGAAATGCACCACAGGGGGAAACTGATGTCTGCTTTTTAAAGATATGGAACTAAGTTATTGGACAACTGATATTGTGTTACTGAAAGGCATATTGGCTCTTTGTGAATTATTTGTGGAGTCATGTTTTCCTGAATTACCGAATGTAAATCAAGAAATAATGTCTGTAACAATGGCCTGTTTCTTGGAAGGAAGCAACATATAATATTGTCCTCTAAAATCATTGTGCTTGTCATGTAAAAAGCCATCTGTGCATAGAAGAAAGGGTAACTTTGGGATTTTTCAACCTGGACCCTATTTTCCCACGATTCCCGTGAGCTGCAATGTAACCCTATGGGGAAATTGCACCCAGTCAATGTACGTCCTCTAAAAGTGCTTGTTTTTGCCACTGAGAGGCTCAGATTGTTATTATAAGTGTCTGACAATATTATGGAAATGATCCCTACAGAGAAATAAAACTTTTTTCTTTTACCTTTTGCTCAGTTTGTTATTGTCTCTAACTAAGTCTCCCTCAAGGAGAAGTCGCTCTGAAATCTCACAAGAGTTGAGTTGTTGCAGGAAGATAACGCTGAAAAGTTGGAGACGAGTGCCGGTGTTATGCCGAGTTCTGCCTGCCCGCCGAGAATTGCATGCACCTTGCTCATCGTGCATTCAACACTGTTACCAGCTCATATTTTGGGCTGTTTTGACTTGACATTGAGAATTGCATACAGTTTTAACTTGACATTGAGAATTTCATACATCTAACACTCACCTGAGAGAAAGGAGGGGATGTAAATTGTGGTGTTATTCACCAAAATGTTCACTTAGACACAAAATGATGCAAAAAATAAATTCCCAAAGTTACCCTTTAATTTAGTCTTTTCTCATGATAGAATAACAGAACCAGAGGAGGGTGCTTCATCAGTTTGACTGAGGCGCTTCAGGCGGTGTCTGACTGATGTGATATACTTGGTGACGCAGCTTAATGGACTTGTACCATCTCCCAGGACATTAGAATGCTATTAGCCCCATGGCAACCGCTATCAGAACGAGATTGTTGTAGTTTGTGCGAGAACCAAGACACAGGTTTGTTGATGACAAATGGGGGAAAAAGCAATAATCTTCATAACAGCTAACCAACTACTGATCTCATGTCTAATAATGTTTCATTATAGATCTCACTACTGGGATTCCAGGAGATGTGGAAAATCCTTGTATGAATTATTCATGTGTAAAAATCTTCTTACTCCCTGGTGTATTTCTCCTTCTCTACGTGTGTGTGTGTGTGTGTGTGTGTGTGTGTGAATATATATAATGTATTCTCTCTATGCAGGGGATCATCGAAATGTTAAGTCAAATTTTAAGCGTATTACACCATATCTAAGATACGCATATCAACTAAACGTTGATTTTCTTTCTTGAATTCCTTTCCTCTCTCAAAATGTGTCACTATTGAAACATGGTGGAAAATGTGAAATAATTATAGAATACATTAACTTATTATTCACTTATACCCCCCCTTTAGAATAGCTTCTTCTTCTTTTTAATAGAATAGCTTTCAAAATTAATCTACACTTTTAAGGTTGAACAAATTTTAACTGCAATGCAAATGCAAAAATCTAAATTGAATATATCACAAATAGTTGCTGATGAGGAAATTACATGTACAATTATTATCATAGAGTTTTGATGGATAAATCAAAACCAATTTTGACAAAACTAGTTTCAGTAGTGACACTCTTTCTGTAGTGACAACAGTATTTTGGTTGCAAAATGGTATCATATTCTACTCTAACTGATAACATTCCTTATGATGGCAATATAATCCACAACATGTATTAGATATATTTTAAAGTGGTTGCTGTCCTCAACATTTCATATTTTTGTTTGTATTTCGCTACTATCTCCTTTATTTGTTTGATATCAGCATTATCTATATATACATGTGCATCTAGATAAATGTTGTGACATAACTACTCACCACGTGGCCATGATGGACAGGGAAACAGTCTCGCTTCCTGGTCAAGTGAGACTAAAATCAGTGTGTGTGACTAACATAAGGCTCAGTGTGCACACTAAAACTCCCAACATGAATGTTGGGAATAGCATTTTTTTATGTTTCTTCATTTAGATTTTATTTTTTCTAAAATGGATCTGAATCTTTCAACTGTACAAAAAATGAAAGGGGTCAATTAAAAATGTAGTACAAAATAAAAAGGCATTAAACAGTAATAGGCAAAAAGTAATAGGCAATAAAAAGTATTATTTTCATTAACTAAAATGTAGGTGTTCGGGGTAGGGACAGCCCCTCCCAACAGCAAATATTGTAATATAATAATTGGCAAATATTTAGTGTATTGCTATATCAATTCATGACAGGATCTTAGCAAATATCAAAAATATCAACACACAATTGTTTATAAAAATATTTTTTAGAGGGTGACTGCAATTTGAACCATTTCAATAGAATTGCTCATAGATAGCTCTCCTATAGTCCTGTCTGACATATATATTTCCATAATAAAATCCCATGGGAGAATTTCCCACACAGATGTACTGGACTAGCACCAATCACATCTCACAACTATGTTGGCACCGTGTCTCTCTTCCTAATAGCTACTGCAGCATTGTCATTGGCAGGTCTTCCTGTACTGCCTAACATTTTGCAAATGCTATTTTTATGTATTCTTTTTTCAGGCTTGGAAATGATCCTAATTCAAGGATACACACATAAACCTAAAGCCATACAGTATTAAACTTTAATTTGATTCTACTGGGTTTTTATAGATGTTTAATTTGTGATTACTTGGGTAGCACCATGTTTCTGATACGATCAACAGGAGGAAATCTCTGAATGCAATGAATGAATGAAATTAATGAATGCGTCGGTGTCACCCTTTAAGGAGCTTCCAGGGCCATAATTCATACATCTCCCTCCCTATCACTGACAAACCCCCTTTCCACTTTGGTGCTAACCCTAACTAGCATATACGCCAACACACCTGCTCAAATCCCTGTCAAAATCTCTACAGATTCTGCCATAAGGTTTCATGAATTTCGACAGCAACTTTGTTGACAAACCAGCTAACCTTCAGCTGTGCACAGTGAGAATCTGCAGCTTGAAACACAGGGTCGTTGTCTTCCCCGACTGTTCCCTCTCAAGTCTCCAGTGGGTATTTTCCCTCCTCACTTCAAGTGATCCTGGCCTTGGTGATTGGCATGTCCAGAAATAGTCACGGTGGAGGAGGAGAGTCAAGGCAGAGGTGGCGTTTACAACAATGTTCAAGCACTTGGGACACTCTTAATTAACTGAATCACAATGGCTTGCCTACATCATTGAAAACGTCTTACGCCCAGAGACTAAGACTTTTAATGGAGCTAATCTCAGAGTGCTTAGTGTGATGGCTGCTGGACTACCACCATGTACTGTAGCCGGTACCCAGGCTCTGAGGCCTGTGTGCTTGGCTAGACAGTGAGAAGGGTGATCATACAAAATGTAATTACCTCTCAGATGTGATTAGTCATCTTCAGTAGTCAAGGAGACACACAGACAAAAGACTTTTTATTAACAGCTGTTGGATGCAATGCTTTGCCTGCTGCCTGGGAACACAGATTAGTACTTCTTACTGTACAGCATTATCAGAGCCCTTTATCACACAATATGTTTTGCATTATTCATAGGTCATTCCCATTGTATGATTTTGTAGTTAGCACAAATTGATTTTGAATAGCACAAAGTTCCGTTAATTCACATATTCTGAAATGGCATTTATTGCATGGAGGTTTGAAAAAAATACGAGTGGGTGCTGGCTTTATATGGAGTGTCCAGTTGAAATGCAATGTGTCAAATAAAAGTGGCTTAAAAATATTGTGTGCTTGTACTTTTCCTGGAACTCAGTTATCAATTTTAGTTACTGCCTGAAGAGAACAAGGAAAGTACTTCCTGCAATTGGCTGTGATAGATTATGGCTTCAGAAGCGCAAGGATATTTATCAGCAGGATCAGAGACTCTGAGTAGAATCCTAAGAGCAGCAGAAGGTAAATGTGAATTGCTGTGGCAGACTGGGTGAGGGGTAGGCTTGGTATCACTGTCGGCCATCATCTAGTCGAAGCCGGTGTCACCGTCCGCGGTCATGGATGACGGCGTGGAGGTGACACCGGGCCTATGATATGCAAAGCAATATCACCTCATTCTCAACTTCTTCTGATTGTACTTTCACAATGTCTTAGCGTGTCCTATTTGCACTAAACTGTTCATCGAGTAGACTACTTGATTCAGGGATAAAAGTGTCTTTTAATTTGTTAAATCTACAATGTGGGCTACTGTCTGCTTGGTTGGTATAGCTACTGCATATAACACACAGGAGAGGCCAGAAGAGATTACTAAATAGTGACTGGCACTGGAACGAGGTTGGTCCTTCAACACCTTTGCCGAATAGCTGATAGGCTACAGGATTTGAAGAGGGCCCCTCAAGCATAGACGAAAAAGCATGAAATGGCCAAAGGGCAGCTTAAGCGATGTGAAGGATAATTTAGTACTGTCTCAATATGCTCTTAGTATAACCTATTTGAAATATTTGTTACAGTGGCTGACCAACATTTCAACAATCTTTGAGAACAACCTCAGTATGCAGGCCATTATTAGATATTAATTTGAATGGTGTGTGAAATGTCCATTTTATAAATAAAAATACTTCTGAATGTACTTCCCTTTGGTGTTACAATCCCTGACTAGCGCCCTAGATGCTTCTAATGAGATATCCTGTTCCACCATCATCAATATCATCAACACTCATTAACAGTCTCACAGTAACATGCAGTTTTCCTGAGTAGCACAGAAATAATGATGCACACGACATGACAGTTCGAAAACAGTGACCTTGCATATGCAATTTCAGATGAAACAACAAGTGGTACTGTACGTTGTTTGAGGCATAAAAGTAGTAGATCCATTTCACCAGCCTGTATATTAGTCATGGGTAGCTTGGCACACCCTTCTAGGACATTTACGTCTTTATCAAGGACATCTGAGGATCCTATCATGAATAAATATGGTCTTCTCTTTGACTTTAGTGAGTGTTGTTAACATATCAGATTTTCTAACAGCATTTGTGGCTCAGATTAGAGAGACATAAATATAAAAGAATGGTGCAAAGAGAAAACACGACATAAATCAACACTGTGAAATGTTGTCTGTCAAAAGGAATAATATATAGTTGAAATAATGTTTACTCCGTTACTCCAAAAACTTGTTTCTTGATGCATTTATTTCTGCATTGAATATTTGCCACTTAATAAAGGGCTTCCTTTCTTAATTATTCCCATGACAGACTGAGAGGATGCAAGCTATTGGTCAGGATGATGAATGTGATTATGCTGTTCAGCTGTATTCACACAGAATCTTAAGCATCTTTAGAGGAGGTAAAGCTATGCTGAACAACATGCCATTAGGGAGGAGCGTTCACTTTTCCAAAGTGACACCATTAAATCAATTGCATGCTCGAGGCAAGTTAAATGTATCAAACCATTGCATGGTTTGGTTTCAAAATTTGATAGCTGTTTAATTTCGTATGACTGTGGGTGAAATATTGCAAACCAATAAAATGTTGCAAATTTATGGAATATGCCCAAGGTCTTGGAGGTGCTTTGATTCTGCAAACTTGAATTGATATGCAAGACAGCCTACAGTAGAATCCATGGTGAGAGTGAGTGATTGAAGCACTAGCTCCTATTTCAAACCTGTGCATGTCTCCCTCGCATCCGTCTTCCTTACCAATTGCATCCACCTGGCTCCTTCCTGGTTTAGTGGATGTCTGTGGAGATGGGTCGGAGTCATTTGTAATCATTTCCCCTCCTAGGCGCATCAATCAATCAATCTAAATCTCAGAGAGAGAGAGAGAAAGATAATCTAAATGATACCATACCAATCACTATGAAACGGTTGATGTAAAGTTCAATAGTGTATCTAACCACAGCACACCATGCACCTAATTGAAAAAGATGTAGGCTCTTTCAAAGAGTCTAAAACACCAGTTTCACCTGAACCTGCACTTGTATTGAATGTATTGATTCATTTTCTTAGCTAGTGGGGAGTTCATTCCACCACTGTGGGGCCAGGACAGAAAAGAGCCGTGACCGGGTAGATCAGCTGCAGGGGCCGCGGAGTGACAGGGTAACCAGTCGCCTCAAGGCAGCAGAGCGAAGTGGTTGGGCGGGGGTGTAGGGCTTGACCATGGCCTGGAGGAAGGAAGGAGTTGTTCCTTTCACTGTCCTGTAGCTAGCACCAGAGTCTGGTGGATGTGAGCTGCTACAGGCAGCCAGTGTAGAGAACAGAGGAGGGTGTGGGAGAACTTGAAGCGGTTCAATCCAGTCAATCTATTATTCAAATATAATAAATAAGATAAACATTTAAAAAATATTGCTAGGCATTACAAACCGTGAGTGAAACTTCAATACAGTAAATTGGCACGCAATAAATATATAAAATAAAAACAGAACAAAAAAACAAATGAATAAAAATAGTCTAATAGTTGCCATTGACTGGCACCGGGCACATAACACTACACAGTGGAGAGGGATTGATATCTGCCAATTAATGGGAGGGATGATTAGGTGGCCTGGATGTCATAGACCTGATTGGACATTTAGCCAGGAATGTCGGGGAACCCGTACTCTTTGTGATAGACACCCTAATAATCCTCCCAGTGGATAGATAAAGCATTGCAACTGGTTTCCACACATGGCGCTTAGGGGCGTTACGAGGCGGTGTCGTCTTCACTACGTCATCGAGGGGACATTTAATTACAGCCAAGTAACCAGCGGGGACCCGGCTGGGATCAGCCATGGACCTGCCAGGGTGTCACCCTCACCGTGAAACTCGCTGTCGGGTGGAAAGAAGTGGTGATTGACTTCACATGTATTGGAGGAGGCGTATGGTAGTCTCGCCCTCCCCAGGCCGACAGAGAGGGTAGAGCAGCGACCAGGACCGCTTAGGCAGGGAAAGAATTGGACATATTGAGAAAACCAGTTTGTCAGTGAATAAATGCTACAACTCCTCAAAGACCCAAGCCCAATTCCCATGTCTGCTGATTAAAGTGAAGGGGGTCAGCCCAGAAGTTAGCAACAACGGGTTAGCCTCCTGACCAGGCTCACTTAAGGTGGACTGACCTTTAAGGTGGACCAGCTATTCTCATTTTAGTGACAATCTCAGAGAACGGAGAAATGTCTGGCTGCTGAGTCTCTCCTGAGTTTTGCATGAAACATTATTTTAGAAATATTATTACTGCACGCTACTATAATATTGATTGAGAATCGCATATAAGACCAAGATGACATGCTAAATAGTAATAATAGCAAAATTGTCTAGCTGGTAAATGTTTTTATCTATCAGCCACTTTAAGCCAAACAGTTAATTTTGGACCTTATGTAGTGTCGAGTGTGAAGTCGATCAGATGAGTGGTTCTTGAGAGCGGTGAAAGCAGCAATACTGCACAGACACTGCACGCCCCCCGAACGGGCACATGCACTAGTGTCTCTAAAGATGCTTGTGCAGCACAATCCAAGTGTTTTATAGAAATTATATGTATTCCTTTTTGGGCAAACTGGCCAAACAGACTTTACTTCAATTGTGGGAGAAAGCTAAGATAGCAAACTGTGTGTTTGGTGGTCATACAACCTTAAAATAACATCATTTTCATTTTGGGGCGTGCCCTTCCTTGAAACATGAAAAATGTAAATCAAGAGAAAGTTAAACAAACTCCATAGGGATGAATAAGCATCCTATCCTACCACTATTGTCCTTCTCTCCCAGTGAATCCAGATATACAGCCATCAACGTCAGCTTGACTCACCTTCTCCTGGTACTGCCGTCGGGAGGAGTCTAGAGATTGGATTAGCGCGGTGGCGTGTCCCACAAACATGGCGTAGCAGGTAGCACCCACAATCATGCTGAGGATGGTGAGCCACACGTCTGTCATACCCACCGGTGGGTACATGCCGTATCCAATACACAGCATGTGGCTCATGGCTTTGAAAAGGGCGTAGGAGTACTGCTGTCCCCATGTGTCATTCTGGATGAGGGAAGAGAAAGATTAGATTAGATGGGGAGAGTT
>CABFOS010077588.1:0-10409 GCA_900660315.1 Diretmoides pauciradiatus | reverse complement strand
ACTATAAGACGTCATAATGACGTGTTGAGCAGGACATCATCTAAGCGGCTTTTTGAACACCTAAAATGGCTGTCATTATAAAAGGCCATTATGATGTCCTGGTGATGACGTCCTGGAAATTACGTCAAGATCATCCCCATATGGGCTGTGATCTGGCCTAGTCCTGAACGTCACAGGAAGACGTTATCATAACGTCATCATGACGTCATTTGGCTTGCAGGGTTGTATATAGGAGGTAGCCTATAGGGGTGATATGATCGAGGTTTACAAACTTGTCCACAAAATGTATGACTCCACAGTGGAGCCTGTAGTCAGTTTCTGGGAAAGCACTTATGACTTAAGAGGGAATTCCCTAAAATTGCTTCTGAAAATGTGTCGCTCTGAGAAAAGGAAGAATTTTTTTCACAATTAGGGCTGTGAGAGTCTGGAACAGGCTACCGGAAGAAGTAGTGCAGGCTCCATCAGTGAATACTTTTAAAAATAGACTGGATAAATATTGGTCAAATGAAGACTTTTTATATAACTATAAGGCAAAGTTCTGATTGTGGGACTTATGTTTTGTTGTTTGTTTTGTTATTAATTACTTTCTAATTTATGTAATATGTATTCAATTGTGTATTTTCATGTTTTTAGTACATTGTGATTCTTACTTTTTTGAATCTGATGTAGAGGACTTATATCCTGTATCAGAATTTTTTTTCATTAAATTTCATTAAATTTCATTAAATGCATGTATGCCATACGTATGTGTAGGTATGTGTAATTACAAGCTATGTTTGTATATATGTATATGTTATTATTATTATTTTATCTTATTTCATTATTTTAACTGTTATATTCATGTTATTGTTCACTTTTCTTCACAATGAAAATAATTTTAAAAAAAAGTTTATAAGAAACATATCATAACCTCAACAATAAATTAAACTCAGTGTTAATCGTATTAATTTCAGTTGAATTCCAGAAGGAATTCTGCACAATTCCATAAACCAATAAGCAGCTTGTCATTCATTACTGTAGATTTTTTATTATTTTTAATGATATGGTTCAAGTACAGAGTAGCCTATTTACAAAAGAGGACATTGCTTTCATCTTTGGTGCATAGTCATCATCATCATCATCATCATCATCATCATCATAATAGGCCATATTGTAATCTGCACATTTTAATTATCCATAATGATTCAATATATCATTACCACTCTCATTTACAGGACCATTACTTGGACACTTAAATGACATAATATAAATATAGGCCTATAAAAACAATAGTCCAGCAGGTATGTGCGTAAAAGTAACTATTGTGACTTTAACCATGTCCCAATTAACTTTTAATAGATCTAACCGTACTGTTGACATAAAGTCTATGGTCAATACATACCATACTTTTAATTAAACATTTCAATTAGTCCTGTTTTATCCTTCAGCATGGTCCAGATCAGATTTGTGTCTGCTTTTGCCTTCATCTCCAACTGCACTTTCCCTTTCACATTCATTTGAACAGCTGAGAACAATAGTTAGACTGCCAGAGTTCGATTTACATATTTACCCATAAGATATTTAGGCTAAATGTTTCATTCAAATGTCTTGAGTGTTAAAGTGGTGACGTCAGGAGCAAAGAGCGGCGGCAGTGAGCGGAGCGGCGGATAGACACAACCTGTGCCGGTGCGCATCTGTCCAAACTTCACCGCTGCACGACGCCGAGGGGGAAAACACGAGGAGATACCACCAGAAACAACAATGAATAACAAGTCATTCGTTTTAAACACGAGTCCGCCCCGGACCAGCGGCGGCTCCGGGACTGTGGACCATGAACTGATTATCACCTCCACTTTCGGGACGCTGCTCACCATTGTCTATACAATCGGAGTGTCGGGAAACGTGTACACTCTGGTGGTGATGTGTCATTCGATCCGTTTCGCCACTTCCATGTACATCTCCATCATCAACCTGGCGCTGGCGGACCTGCTCTACCTGTCCACCATCCCGTTCGTGGTGTCCACCTACTTCCTCAAGGACTGGTACTTCGGGGACGTGGGATGCCGCATCCTCCTCAGCCTGGATCTGCTCACCATGCACGCCAGCATCTTCACCCTCACCGTGATGTGCACCGAGCGGTACCTGGCGGTCACCAAGCCGCTGGACACGGTGAGACGCTCCAAGAGTTACCGCAAAGCTCTGGCTTGGGGCGTCTGGCTGATTTCCCTGTTCCTCACCTTGCCCATGACCGTGATGGTCACCCAGACCACGAAGACCACGCCGGAGGGGACTGTGAAGAGGATATGCGCACCCACCTGGGCGCCCCTGGCATACAAAGTCTACGTGACGGTCCTGTTCGGCACCAGCATCATGGCACCGGGACTCATTATCGGTTACCTGTACGTCAAGTTAGCCCGCACTTACTTAGAGTCCCAGCGCAACTCTGTCATCAACAAGGGAGGCAAGCGGTCCCCGAAGCAAAAAGTACTCATAATGATTTTCACCATTGTGCTGGTGTTCTGGGCGTGTTTTCTTCCCTTTTGGATCTGGCAGCTGCTACCGCTGTACCACCCCAAACCCCTGAGCCTGGCCTCCCAAACACACACCTGCATCAACTACCTGGTGGCGAGTCTCACCTATAGCAACAGCTGCATCAACCCTTTCCTCTACACCCTCCTCACCAAGAACTACAGGGAGTACCTGAAGAACAGGCACAGGAGCTTCTACCGGTACACGTCCTCGTTTAAGCAGCGGCCGCCAAGCTTGTACTCGTGGGGGAAGTCGGGGTCTTCCAGCAATCAGTACGAGTTAAACTCGGAGACGCTGGTCATGGGGACGCTGAAGTGACAGTGAGCCGCGTCGCAGGGAAGAGAAAGCTAAAGGACCCGCAAAAGGTAAGCAGAGAACCTCTCCATAACGCACAGGCCGGATTAACGCCATGGCGCAACTGCGTGCGTAAAGGTGGCGCGTCATTGACCTGAACGTGCCATATTGACTGCAATCATTCTGTGCTTAATATTTGCACATCTTAAGGAAAGAAGAAAAAAATTCAATCCTGAACTATTTTTTAAATGTGTTTTTTTCTAAATAGAAACACTACCAAAATCAAAATAAACCTGTAACCCCATATGTATCACCACGAGCCCCAATAGCACAGTCAATTCTTTCTCCTGTTGTCTCATCACCCTCACTATATTGCACAGGGAAACATTGCAATGATCATACAGTAGGATATTATGCCCACCAGTGCCACGGGTAAGTATGCTGAGTATAGTTAGTGTTGAAGGAACAGGTGGAGCTATAATCATACACTGCCCTGTGGAAAGTGACTCAATTTAGCACCGTTGAATCGATCCTGACTGTTCACCTCAAAGATATTGCCTGGATCGCAGGAGTTAAAAATAAAACCACCTATTCTTTTTCACTGAATTGCATACATTCACTCACAAACACATTTCCTCCACTGTGCTAAAGTCACTGCCAACACCTGCTGAGCCATTATACTGTAGCTGTAGTGGCTCGTGGATCCCATTGATCATTCCATCATCCATTGATTTGACCTGTACTATGTCAACCTCCACCTCACAGTTTTTGTTTATGTTATTCATGCATTTTTTTTTGTTTAATAATTGAGCATTTGATTTGACCAGCATTAAAAGGGAATTCATTGACCGTTTTTTATTTCAGGACTGGCCCTCATGTTCAGGATGTTGCTTGTGGCAGTATCTTAATAAGTAATACATAAACATGCCTCATGTTTTATGGAGAGTCCATAACTCTTTCATTAAGATGGCCCCTGGTGCTGAAAGGAAGCTCTAATCTGCTTTAATCTGACCTGTCAGGGTGTATCAGCTCAGATCTGCTGTATATCAACTCTGCCTTCTTTAGATTTAGATGCTCTTCACAGGTTCAAATCGCCAGACAGCAGCACAAAGTTAGACACTATACACTAATACTCCCTTGTGTGTCCTTAGTGCCAGATTTCTTATAATTATGAATACTTGAATAAATTAATGAACACTGGGACTTGACCTTGCATGCATTCAGGCTTCCTGAGAAATCTATAGGAATGAATCATTAATTTCTCTCCCCAATAGGGAAAATCTCTTTTGGCCCAGAGCGGGAGAGAAATTAAAGGTTAACGATTATTGAAATATGAAGAAATACCCAGCACTCTCACAAAATAAATGATCTGTCTTCATTCAACAGTCATCATCAATATATTTTGGCTATGCAGCCTAAGTAAACTAACCAAGCCAATCTTTGTACAAGGTGACTGAGGGCTGGTGCAGCCTCAAGAACCCCCTGCAGGAGGACACACTGTTCCTTAAGCCATAACCTCAAACTGACAAATGAAGTCTGAAAAAAAAGTGATCTGAAAAATATATCCTTCATCTAAGGACACATACTAACAACCATATACTCTCAGTTATCGTGTTTGAGTTAAAACACAGTGAAGATGCATTATCTCTCAAGTTTCATCAAAATCAGACCAGTGGTGACTGAGAAATCACCCGAGACTGAACATTTGACAGACGGACGGACACAGCCTGATTCATTCAGAAAGATCTCAACAGGCATATAACAAACAGGTGATCCTGCCTATTGTTGTTACGGCCTGTGTGGGTTTGACTTGAAGAACAGTAGGAAAAAATCGAATCCAAGATCCAAGTCGATACTCGTGACCTTGTGGAGAACATTCTTGGGTTTCATCCTTGGGTTTCATGAAAGGCGCTATATAAAATAAAGTTATTCTTCCTGCCTTGGAGTGAATTAACTTCTTGCAATGTGAGTACAAAGAAGCACATTTAGACTGTACAGTTTGGGATTGTGTGCTTTCACTCAATCAATTAAGATGCAGATGTTCATTTCCTCACCTGTTTCAACCGGCTCTGTGCTGTAGATTAGAGCACTCGTGTGTGGACGTGATGCATCGTTCTCTCATTCCCGTTCGTTCTTGTTGTCCAAGTCACCATCTGATGCATCCTCAGTTGACAAGTCAACCCCGAGATCCATATCCGTCCATCATTCTTTTGTTTTGTAGTTGTGTTTCAGCCATTAGATATTATGTCAAAAATGTCATCGAGGACACAAGAATGCATTTTGAGAGAGAGTTCGCTGCTGTGGGTGGTCCTTGAGACTCATATCCTCAGTTACCTTCTTCTATAAATATTGTTCTGATTAGTTTATATGCTTTATATTTTTACTATTGCCTGAGCCTCAGGACCTTTTCCTTCTATTTTTGTATTCTGTGTTGGGCACCTCCACGCTCTACTAATTTGTGAAACAGTTACAGCCGGTAAACCTCCTTCCTTCTGTCCTTCACTCGGGCATTGGCACTTCTGGGGAGAAAGGCAAAGCTGCACGGAGAGGGTTTTAGTCAGCGATGTCTGTCAACTCTACAGTAATCATTTTCCTTAAACTCACTCAATCCTTTGCGATTAGTGAAGACAGGGAGAGAGAGAGTTAGTCCAGTGGTTTCCAGTGTCTAGGGATTGTTTGGCAGACACACATTAAATGGGGATTAGTCAGTCATAAGGATCCGTCAATCCACTCAGAGCCACTCAGTGCAGACTATGATAATAGAGTAATAGGAGATTTAATAGCAATGGCAATTAGTTACACACAGTAAAATTAATTTCACAGGTCAGTTCATGATGGAGCCTGTTGAATATCACATATATGAATGTATGATATGTTATGACTCCATCAGATTACATTACGAATGGCCTTACTGATAAATACTGTAGCCAGATTCAATCTAAGCACACAGACTTCACTGTACAATGAAAGCTCTGATTGCCATGGCTTCTCCAGAGTTATGTCCTGACATACAATGACCTGGAACGGGAGGACAGTGAGAGGGTTATAGATTATGGTTTTTAATAAGGGAGGTCAGGGAAAAGCAATTAAGGAAACATAGATGATGTCTAAACATTTCAGTTTCCATTCCATTCCTTCAAATAACCACAAGAGTCCTCATGGGATTGATTTCAGATTCTGTGAACAAATTACAAGAGGAAAGGTCATAACTGTCTTTAGAGTTTGATGTGCTGAAAGAAACAGAAATTGTTGTCAGTTAATCTTGTGGGGTAATGAATGGGTGGTGTAAGTTTGTATCCTCTTTAACAGGATTCCTCAATACAGCAAATGAACCATACAACTTGAAAATGCATTTCTTGAGGTAGGCCAAAGCAATTAATTTGAAGATTAAACCTTCTTGTGACCTTCCCTTAAATTTGTGTTGACTCAATTCAGATATTTCAAATAGTACGGTTTCAAAAGGTTGGTACAGATAGCAAACAAAGGTTGGAAAATCTCCTACGCTCCAACTTTATGCTTTTGTTCATCAGCAGATACGAAACCTTGAACAATGTGCAGCAACAAAACATCCGACAAGTGTGAAACAGTTTGTGCCATATGTAAAGCGCTGAGCCTATAGATTCTGTGTTGCTTTTACATTTCATCTCCAGCTCAAACCTCATTTCACACACTGCCATCCTCCACATGTACTGTTGGCCTATTGCCTATCCCTGTCTCCACACCAATGAAAATGATATTAACGCCTTTGAGAACAGTAACACTGCGCTCTAGGCAGTTGTCAGTGTATTCATGTGTAATACATTTTCAAGTCAGTAACCTTTATGCACCTGCTTTGTTCACTCAGTAACACTTAAGTTTAGTAAATACTATAAGCACAGCGGGACATCTTGAAATATAAAACTGCTTGAATGAATGTCATGCAGGGATTTCGGTTGAAAACACTTGTAATTCAGAAAGGAGACGATAGCTCTCAGTTGCAACTTTTTTTTGACTTGGCAGCTTGACAGCTTCCCATGGCAGTAAGTAGGACCATGTGTCAGAGGTTCAAAAGGAGAATCGAATAGAGTGCTGGAGCAAAAAGCCAAAGTGATGGAATCATCTGGGTTGATGTGAACGCCACGACAGAAAGCTGCCCCTAATCAAGTGTTGCTGTGCATTACTTGGTATAAACAGTTAATTGGTAGTATTTCATAGTGAATAATGGAAAATTTTAACACAAATGGACTTTTGACACATCATGTAATCGCTGTATATTTAGGACCACACCTACCTCAACATAAAAAAAGAGACAATGAGAAAATGTGACAAGAAATTCCACTTAGATAAATAATCGCTGTCATGCTACAGTGGTAGTTGTCAACTTCCCATATTTTATCCTGTTGTGAGGTAAAAAATGAAAGATTGAAATGGGTTTTCCCAGCACATATTATGCATATATTCTTGTATGCATTGATTCTAGTCTTGCACTTGCACTCCAGAATATATAGTCCAGAAGTGAGAATGGAGACACAGTGGGATGTTCTGACCAGTCGAGTCAAGGATGGCAAGCTCCCTTGTCACAGTCACAGTGCACACACACACGTGGCCGACACCCCCCACACACACACACACACACACACGCACATTCCGTGGCTCCGCTTTTGACCCATCCAGGCTCATCCTTCCTCCGGGTGGTCAGGTGCATGTTTTTAGTAGGGGTCCTTATTTTTGGAGGAAACCCCAAGTTCCCCACAGAAGCTGGCCCTTTTTACAAGATAGCCCACCCGGGCAGCGAAGGCATGGGGAAACATCCCCCCAGCGCCAACAGCCCCCAGGCGGGAATCGAACCCGGGACCTTCTAGCTGTGAAGGTGCCGTGCCACCCAAGATTCACTCTATAACTTCTTAAAGAGCTTACAAGCAATTCCACAAGAGTCTGACTCACAGAGACACAATCAGCCTGTAGTAGCAATAAAAAGTGGTTAGCAGAGGCATAATAGTTGATTCAATGAAAATTAAATATTGAAGTGTACTGGTTTCACATTGAATAACTAAAGAGACAACTATAACTTCCACTATAACTATATAACTAACTATAACTTAACTATAGCATTCCAGAAAATGGTATTAGAGTATAAAGAACAAGAAGAGGCAATGACACAAGTCCTTTTCTAGGTTCTGCTTTTCTCTGTATTTTATTTCAAATCATCCTCACAGACCATCAACTATATGTTAACAACTGGACAAACAGAGGGTTCTTCTCAGAAGAAAACACCTCCTGCGCAATGGGTGCTCGTGTGCGACCCATGTTGAGTGGAAATTGTGGGATGAAGGGTTGATTCTGTAGGTGATTCATTAGATTGCTATGTCTTCTTCAAGAGGAAATGAACAGCTCTCCTGCAACATCCCCAAAAGATCAAATTGAAGAGATCATTGAAACCCCACACCAAATCAATAATAGAGATTATAATGGTGCAAAAAAAGCAATTGATGCTCAAAAACGGACAAAAACACATGGAATGCTAACAAATAGGGCTGCACCTCTGCAAAAGAGAGGCTGCAAGTATGTGACCCTTTTCAAGCAGAATCAATAAGAAGAGGCAGCAGTAGAATGAAACAAATTGTACAGATATTGACTGTGCAGCTATATAATGGTGGCTAATAAAACCAAATATATAAAAACAAATTTCATTCCAAATCACGGGGCATGGCATGTGTTGGACCTCATGGCAATAAAACACATTTTCAAATGCTCACAAAGTCCCTTGCTGCTTCTCTTCTCTCGTCCCTCTTGACACTTTTGCATTCGTCCCTTTCCTCCCCCTCTCCACTTCCCACCCTTTCACCCCTTGTCTCCTCTCTCTCACCCCTTGTCTTCTCTCTCTCACCCCTTGTCGTTCCCCTCTGCCCCCTTCTGTGTTGCAGGGCTTGTCCGGGCCAGCAGGCAGTGCCGTCACCCGTGGGTGTCTAAGGGCAGGGCAGGGTCAGAGATGGCATGGGCCGGGTCACAGGTGAAGGACACGGTAATGGCATAGCGTGTCCCCCACGTCACCTTTTCCACGCGATGGAGGTTCTCTGAGCCGGAAGAGAAGAAGGAGATTCGTCCTGAAGAAGAAAGGAAGGATATTTTTTTAGGAAAGAGGGGGAGAAAGAGAGAAGGGGAAATACATGGTATAAAGAGAGAGTGAGGGGGCACATGTTGCTTATTGGCTCATGAGCAACATGCAAGGGGACAAAACATTGTATAAAAGGAAAAGGAAATAAGCTGGAAAGAGATGTGTCAATGGGGCAATGAGATGGCAGGATTGTGTTTCAATAGCTTGTTTTGACTAACGTACAGTCCAAGACACTGGGTGCTTTTGACTGTCTGAATTAAACTCATTCTTAAGGCCTTTGCACACCAAGTCCGTGTTATTCCTATGTGTTTTTTTAACCCGCCAGAAACCTTGCAGTCCGATGCGGTTAATTATTCCATTCACTTCCTGTAAGTAGAAAAAGAAAAAAGAAATACTGGGTCCATCCAATCCTGAGAAGGCGTCAAGAGCAAGGAGAGTTTCACCTGCTGATGAAGGAGAATTCTCCCGATGGTTTCCAGGTCTGTTTCAGGATGTCAGTGGTCCAGTTTGATACGCTGCTAACTGAAACCACCTATTAAAAACAAGACCACCAATTTCTGCGATCCCATTGATCCTGAACAGCGGCTGGCAGTATGTTGGGATGGATGCGAAAAAACGCATGAAATCGAACCTGATCCGAAAACTTTAATGACGGACGAAAGTTTCGGAGTAAATGTGATTGACACAACGTGAGGTCGTATTTGTTTTTAAACGTGCGACAATTTCGGACGAAAAATACGGACTTGGTGTGCAAAGGCCTTTAGTCTTGGTGTATCAACATAAATTGTGAGTTTGGTGATGTTCCTCCAGTCCTCCACTATCACTCCTCTAGTATCACCCCTTTCAAATTTCAAAACCTCTCGGACAAGCATTTCAAAAAGTGATATCTGATTATTTCCACCAATCACAGCCCCGGCTGACACGAGGCCCAGGTGTGAGAGGGCGGGGCCAATCTGCTGTGTCTTTTTTTGAGTGGTAGAAATCAGCTGTACTTTGCCTTGTGAACCAGAGCTTGCTTGAAAATGTCCATATTGTGGGCCGCCCAGGTAGTCCAGCGGTAAAAGACGCTGCCTACCAACCCTGAGGTCGTAGGTTCGATCCTTGGGGTTGCTACCGGCTTGGCTGGGCGTCCCTACAGGCGCAATTGGCAGCGCCTGCGGGTGGGAAGCCGGACGCAGGGATTTGTCCTGGTCGCTGCACTAGCACCTCCTACTGGTCGGTCGGGGCGCCTGTCGGTGGGGAGCGGAGCTGGGGAGGATAACGTGTTCCTCCGCACGCGCTACGCCTTCCCGGTGAAACTCCTCGCCGGCTGGTGTACAAGAAGCGGTTGGCGACTTCACATGTGTCGGAGGAGGCATGTGCTAGTCTACACCCTCCCCAGACCGACAGTGGGGGGCGGAGCAGTGACCGGGACCGCTTAGGCAGGGGAATTGAAAGATTGGGAGAAAATGGGGTACAAATCCAAAAAAAAAAATGTCCATATTGTCTGTGAGGTCAGTGGACACGCTCCTCC
>CABFOS010077565.1:0-12525 GCA_900660315.1 Diretmoides pauciradiatus | reverse complement strand
CCTACCCTCACTCGTGAACAAGATCCCGAGATACTTGAACTCCTCCACTTGAGGCAGGACCTCTTCCCCGACCCGGAGTGAGCACTCCGCCCTTTTCCGGCTGAGAACCATGGCCTCGGACTTGGCGGTGCTGATCCTCATCCCAGCCGCTTCACGCTCGGATGCGAACTGTCCCAGCAAGAGCTGGAGGTCGTCGTTCGATGAAGCTAAGAGGACCACGTCATCCGCAAAGAGCAGAGACGGGATCCTCTCGCCACCAAACTCGAAAACCTCCACCACTCGGCTGCGCCTAGAAATTCTGTCCATAAAAGTGATGAACAGAACCGGTGACATAGGGCAGCCCTGGCGGAGTCCAACCCTCACCGGGAACAGGTCCGACTTACTGCCGGCTACGAGAACTATTAAGTTTGTTTTGGATACTAAAACCGCCTTCCCTGGTAATTCGCTAACGTTACCATCAAATTGTATACTGTACTATTTATATATACTCCCATTCATGTCTTTTCAAAATTGAGTCCTCCATAGTATTTCCAGTTTTCGACTGTTCAGTAATTATTTTTTTATTAAACACTAAACAGAATTAAATGGAGGCAAAGAAAATGAACTAAAAAATCGAAATATAAAACAAATACTTTTCCTACTATATTTTCTATCAACATTGCTTTTTTGCATCCACATCCACATTCACATTCAAAGTGGCTTTGCATGTTCAAGATTTTCCGAAGAGTTTCATAAAGATAATTTGAACCACCTTGAGTTATTATGCAATGCGTCACACACAACCACAACCTCACAACCAAACTTCTTGTTCACTTAACTTGGCCCAAGAGCATATGAACCTAATATCATAATATGGAGAAGTACTGAGATTTGTGCTGCCCTCTATAGGTTTAAAATGCTGCAACACAGACGCTTCATGTATCCTACTCACCATTTTACTAAGTTTTGTGATGATTGGACAAATGGTCAATTATTTATGGCCACACCCCTTTGTCAAGTTTATTGGTTATTAAGTTTCATATTTATTTCATACATATTTTTACAAATATTTATTTTCCCCTTCATGTAATATTATCTGTAATATCTGTTGTGTGGTGGTGTTAATTCTTTCGGGAACAGCAGCCAGGACCGTTTGATCTTGCTGCCTTATGACTGCTTTGCTGTATTTCTTCCACAGGGGCTCAAACCAATGGATCATAATGGGCTCTCAGATCCCTATGTTAAATTGCACCTACTGCCTGGGGCCAGCAAGGTACGTACATCTTAAAATCTGCACTGGATTTATCACATTCCTTGACTGTACTGTAAAATTGCCTTTTCATGCAGACATTAAAATTGTAATCTATGAGTTGATTTTTTAAAATTTAGTCTCCATCTTTGGTGCTCAGCCTCATTGCTATGTTGTTTCTGCACTGTTGAGAATGTCGCAATCTGGTTGTCAGCTGTTCAGACTGCTCAGATTCTCAGCCATGTCATCAAATCTTTGCCTAACTAATCAATGCAGAGAGAGAAATTAAGTTATTTTCCTTGGCAGTCTCGTCTCTGAGCATCGTTCCCACCCCGTCTCGTGAAGTGGTAAACTGCAAGATTCTTGTTTATCTGATTCTCTCTCCAGCTTTGGTACTTGATGTGGTGTTTCTTTCCAGAGATTACCTGTCACTCAAACTGTGTGTGCAGTACTGTAGTACTGTAACGTCTTTTCTATAGAATGGTTTCTGTACATGGCGCTCTTTTCTTTGTCTGTTCAGCCATGAACTACCCAGTTCTTCTTCTGTTTATCCAAACAAAAATCTAAAACGCATAATTTATTCATATGAAAAGGTCATGGATTATTACTGGTAGACAAGCTAAAATCCTTCAGGTTTCGTCTAGTGACTCAGCAGTAAGCCCGGCCTTTTTTATTGTCCTGCCAGTAAAAGTAGAGTCAATCACCCTCTGCCTGCTCTGATATTCTCTGACCTTGTTCTCACAATAATCATTAGGCTTGCTCTAAGAACCTCATTAAATCCCACTAAAGAGGTCGTAAGTTCTGCTTGCACTCTAATCAGGACTTCATGCTCTGCTGCAAAACAAAACCACAGTTTCATTTCTTTTGAGACCACTTTCAGCACTATGCACAGCCTAGAATTATTTGAGATTAAAGCGATTGCTCAAAGGGATTAACTACTGTAAGCAGATGGTGTTTTCATATTAGGTCACAACATGTGAAAGGTCACAAGTGTATAGAAACTGTTATTCTCCTGCTTGGCCGAGCGTCCCCGCAGGCACAATTGGCCGTGTCTGCGGGTGGGGAAGCCGGACGAGGGGATTTGTCCTGGTTGCTTTACAGTACGGTACACAGAAAATTGCGTAGTTACTAATGAACAAATGAGGAACAAATGAGGAACGACCTAATCATTATTGAGTAGTTCCTGCACAAAAAAGGCGTAATTAGGCAACGAATGAAAAATGAATGAAAAACGAATGAGGAACGAATGAAGAACAACCTAATCATTAATGAAACATTAATGAGTAGTTCCTGAATAACACTTTACAATACATTACACAAAAGAGTAACTAATGATTAGGTAATTAGTAAGAAACTAGTCGTTACTACTTTGTGCTGCTGAGTGGATGATTCATAGTTAATCAGGAACGACCCATGAAAGAAAGTGGTCGATATTCACTGATACTTAGGAACCATTACCTAATGATTCATTCATATAGTAATTCCCAGTCTGTTCTCTAGTAACCATCATTATTATCAAGTCACAGTTATTCAGGAACTACTCATTAACAATTCATTAATGATTAGGTCGTTCTTCATTCGTTCCTCGTTCTTTTTTCATTCGTTCATCACTTGTTCCCTAGTAATAAAACATTTAAAGTGTTACCATCATTTTATACTACTATGAAAAGACTGCACCGCCTAAATAGTAATCCATGCTTTGTCTGCTTTGTGTCTATGTGAAGAAAATCAGAGCTTAATTTGTGAGTTATGTGAGGTGAACAGTGCATCAATGCTAGCCAATAATCTGATAAAAGGGCATTTGAGGAGGTGAAAGAAATTGGTCTTGTGGGTGTTGACTTGATTGCGGGAAGACACATCAGAGGGAATACAGGTAGATATAGACCTGAGGAATCAATAGGTTGATGCCCTATGAGCAAGACTCCAAGATTGTATATTGAACGTACAGTTCATAATAAACCCTTATGAAGCCAATATTTGACTCAATATTTGACGCTTTGTATGTTGCACACATTAACTTGAAAGGCCATATTATATTGATGTCAAAACTAAGACATTAAATGGTGTCTTATCACATAACAACAAATCATCAGTCTTATGCCCCAAACCAATATTCCATGTCTGTCATGACAGCTGCAGTACTAGCCACTATGACAAGTTGTCTAAATGTATTGATCTGAACCAAATTAATATTTAAAGGGGTATTAAATAAGTTAAGTAAAGTAAAATAGAAATCTTGAGATATTAGTATTGATCACTGATATCAGTATTTCAATTTTCATTTCACATTTTATTTGTATAGCCCTTAATCACCATTGCAGTCTCAAAGGGCTTCACAATCCCCAAAGTTTGACACCCCCCTCCCCAACCTTAGACCCTCAGCAAAGGACATATTGATCAACAACCATATCACCCCCCCCCACGATAGAGTACGGTCATTTGGTGGTAGTAAAACAGTAGGGGTAATAGGGGTAATAAATAAACGTACTTATTTCCCCTTTAATGCATGCTGATCTGGCATACGGAGGAGAGAACTCCATCTCCCCTGAAAGTTCAACCTTTTTCTATGCCATTTACAGCTTCATTTAACTTCCATAGATAAGAGTAAGCTTTCACTGTAACATGTCAGTTCAAGGATTTGAACCATTCAAGACTTTGTAACCCTTTAATTAGATTCTCGTTACGTCATACCTTCAGATCAAGACGTTTATTGTAGTTTCTTGGCATCCCTCAGCCACAAATTACTCTCATTCGACCATATTGTAATTCATCTCATCCCTTCGTCTGCTTCTTCCCATCCTGCCAACAATCCACTTAGCAACTGCCAAGAACGGCTTCTGAAGCAAGGTGTCCCCCAACAGTTGGGAACTCCTTGACCCCCATATCGGGTGGGTGCTTCAGGCAGTTATTTGAGGCGGCAGACAGAGTGCCATATGGACTCAGTTTATTGAGAAATTACATTACATTGTTTTACATTAGTGTTCTCTGCTTGTTAGGATGCAAAGCTCATAACCCCGATTGATTCTGATGCAACATTTTGAATCTGCCATTGGCAGCTTCAATCCAAAACTGTGGATATCAGTGCTGAAAAACCCATATTAGTCGAACCCAACAGTATGTGTGTACTGTATGTGCTTGTGCGTGCGCGTATGTGCTTGTGTGCGCGCGTGTGTGTATGTGCTTGTGTGCGCGCGTGTGTGTATGTGCTTGTGTGCGCGCGCGTGTGTGTGTTTGTGTGTTTGGCGCCCTTCCTATGGGACTCAGCCACTGATTGAGGGAAAATCAATCAGCGAGAGCCTTATTATCTGGAACACTTCCATCAGACTTGCAAATAATCACACCAGCTAATTGATTAATTCAACAGAATCACATGTTCTCAACCTATGACTACCAACACAATATCCTCTTCAACTGTTCCAACAGCTCTGAAGATTTCCCTACATAATAGTCTAATGATAATGCAATGTTACCCAGGACAGTCTTCACCTTGCTGGATTGCAAGCATTGCAACACTGGATCAAAGGATCCGCAAGGGAGAACTCTAGAGTATTCAACAGTAGGTTTGGCGTCAGGCGTTGATATTTACTGATGCATTTCCTTCTAATCAGTTGATCAATTGCTTTTTGTCTTGTCTGATTTAAGTCATCACCTGTGAAAGATCAGTGTACCACAATGACATCCCATTGCCAACAGAAATACAGATAAAACATTTGGCACCTGCATTGCTTTGATTATGTCTGTTTCATGTAACACTTGTTTATTCCTGACAGTGTTCAATATGCAGCAGTGAGTTGTTTGTATGTTGCATAATTCTGACAGCATTTCAGTGAAGCTGACACCTGATTAATGAATACACTTGAGCTCTAGGAGGCAACCGTTGGTTTAGTTGATAATTTTGAGCAGGTCTATTCAATAGCTAACTTTCCCCTCCGGCATTTGTCTCTCAGGCCAATAAACTTCGAACCAAGACCCTGCGCAACACACTCAACCCTGTCTGGAGCGAGACCCTAACCTACTACGGCATCACCGATGAGGATATGGTCCGCAAAACACTCAGGTATTCTAACCTCCTCAACTTTATCTCCATACACCCAAATCTCCTGTGATGTCATTAAACACTAGTTTAGCTGTGCAATGGCAAGATGCATAGAAAAGAAGGAATAGAATAGAAGGCGGGAAAGAAAGAAAGTCCGTGGACCCTTCTTTGGTTTGATAAGTCCCAGCCCTTGGTTAATGGAAGATGTTTCATCTTTTGATTGGGTTTTGAAAATGATTCGGTCAGCGGAGGCGTTTGATAATTTACCTCCTTCCTGGGTCCTGAGGTGAATCGGTTTTATAGGTTAAATTTGACAAGAGCCATTTTTTTGCCAAAAATGATGGATGGTGTTATTTGTAATGTGTATTCCTTTTGTGAAGGTCTCACTACAATAATACAGGTGACCAGGGAAAGTCTGTGTGATAGCCCTCGATCAGATTACAGGCAGGGAGCCCTGTGTTTGTGTAATCTCAAAATAGCACATTCCTTTGGGTGGGAGGACTTCCCTGTTTGGTGAGGGATATCTCTGTTTCCTTGGCAACACTTTCGACTCAGACTAATACCTGGAACACAACCACTGCCATCCCATAATCAATATGAGACGGTTATGCAATGGAAATATTACTTCACACTTCTTTAAAGTAGTTATGTTTATATTACAGTATCTATATTCTGGTGATAGGTGGGCTGTATGCAGTCAAGTTTGTTGCACACCCCCAAGTCTATAGGAGTAAACCATCTGGTGTGTCTGGTCACAAAATGTCTGATAAACTATGCTATTTCTTACTGTTACTTGAACGTTCATAGTATCTCTGGTTTATTTGTCATGCGTTTGGTTTCAATTCAGTTAAACTAATGAAAAGGTTGTTCTTTGGTGTTGTTACCTACTGTAGCCAAGCTGCTAACTCTAACATGTGGGGGGTCTGACAGTCCTCTGTTGGGTTTTGCTCTATTCTGAGAAAAACAATTGTGTGAGCGGACATAAGACACCTTCTCAAAGGCAAAGGCAAAATAGGCCAGAAATAGGTCAAATCATGCACATTTGTGTAAAAGCACCAAAATTGTGATGCATTGTTAGAATTGGAACCATGGCAAAAATGGTACCAATCTGCCAGTGAATTGGTTTTCCTTCATATCTGCTGAACTAACCATTATAGGATTTATGGCTGCGTAATACAATGCTAAGGAAAACATCATGAACTGTCCAGATAATCATGTAATGGTGAATTTGATTATATTGTGCAAAGAAATACAATAACATTGCAAGGGAACTGAAAACATTGCCATTTTCCCATTTTTAATGTTTGTTCCAAAACAGAGGAGTTTATTGATCAACAACCCTATTAAACCCCTTCAGGCCATTTTGTTTTATGGAGCAATACAATGTATTTCACCTTAAAATTTAATTGTATTGTTGTTGCAGTGAATCCTAAAATCAAAACGAATGTCTATAATTTCAACTTCATACGAGATGCATCATCAGAGTCCCACTCTTTTCAAGGCATGCTTTTCCAGGGATATTTCCTGCCTGAATATTTGTTTGCTAATGGAGGTGGCCTTGGATTACGACATTTTACAGTCAATTACACACTGCTAGTGGCTCAGGGGTTCCTATGTTTTGGCATGCTTCACTAAAATACGTCCCGCCCTCCCCAAGGAGCTCTTCTTACAACAGAGGGTGGTTGTGATCTTCATCTCACCAGGGTCTTGACTCTGAGTGCCCTTTGCCACATAGTAAAACATACGCCTACTCTATTGGCTGTAAAAGAGACTGCCTTCCTTCTCTGCACACAGTACATAGCCTGTAAATCTTGTATATCAACTAAATTAAAATAGATCGCTACAGTATGTACAGTGACAGACTAGGGTCAAAAAACGGCCCTGGTTCCAAACTCAACACCAACCTCAATTGTTAATATAAAAAGCTTGAGGTAAAACCATACAGATTGACTAGAATGCAGAAATTCAGAACACAGAAGACACGTGTTGCGTCTGTTGGCAGCTCTCAATATAGGGGAGTCGCACCCATCTGCAGCGTGACACACATCACTTCCAGAGTCTCCCGGTGACACACATCACTTCCAGAGTCTCCCGGTGACACACATCACTTCCAGAGTCTCCCGGAGTTGGGGTGTTTCCCAGATATGAAGCTGACCTATACAGCATGTGGGAGAGCGTGCTGAAGGGACTCCATAACCTTTTGTTCCTCTTTCCCTTAACTCAAAAGGTAGACTGTAAATTAATAGGCAATAAATAAAAAGTGCAAAGAAAAAATAATCGCCTATGTAGCTCTTCCTTCCCTGCACCTTAGAACACGCAACCGACACACACACTCGCTGAGGAATGCCGACAACAATGCCCACAATACTGTGAGTGACAGAGCGCAACTAAATTAAGGCACATTCGGCACAAATACATAGGCCAGACTTATTAAGCCTCAGTAAACAATAATACAATAGCTCTATGAAAACATAAAAAGAGCCAATATATCATGTTTTGGGCCACTGAAATAATTATTTTCTTTTTCTTTTTTAGATCAATGTAATAATCCATTCTGAGGCCCATAGCCTGGCGGCCCTTCTGGCTTTTGCCCATCTGCCAGTTGGCCAGTCCGTTGCTGGCTATGTAGTATCAGCCTGCTGTATAGAATATGAATAGGTCTTAGCCTTGAGCTGAAGCTCTGCTTCATCAGAGTTATTTCTTTCAGAAAACTCTTCCATCCAAAACTGTCAATTATTTCCAACAACACCATATGCATGTTCACTCATAAACTTAATGTAGATTATATTTACAGAATATTACTTTTTCCACAAGTATACATTTTTTCCTCGGCATATCAGTTTATCTTTGGCAATTAAACTGTTTGTAACAAAAAATAATCCAAATTAAGGGAAATGATTAAGTTTGAACACATCTTAACGTCCAAATTGGCCTATTTTTTATTGCGTAGAAGATTCTGGCAACAGACTTTGGGTTGACTTTTTGTGCTTTTAATGTGAAGGACAGATTCTTTACCTATCATGCTGTATGTACAACATACAGTAATAGCAGGATGGGCCTTAACATTGCCAACTTCATACTTTTATTCTCCTAAAAACATACAACCTAATAATGAAGTTCAGTATCACTGACAATGACTGAGTTTGTATCCTCATCATGAAAGTCACACTGTTAATGGAAATAGAGCATTGCGTTACTTCAGTCATGCATTGTAGCCTATCAGCTAATCTCCACACACTCCAATCACAATCCCTGATTGCATGGATACAGAGTTTATCCAGCTCAATGTGGAGCCATCAACACCCTACAGTACATAACTTTGTTACCATTGTTGCAATAAATGGTTTTATCTGTGCCAAGGGTGTTTCCTGAACGAACTTTCCTCATCTTCCTCGTGCTCATCCCCTCCAACGCAAACCCCACTAAGCACACAGCGCACGGCCAAACGATGGAGAAGATGCCAGACAGACAGAAACTCGAGATGTGAACCAATGGCAAGAGTAGGATCCTTGAAAAATGCCAGGACAGTTTCCTCTAACTATTGTTAACTTGAATAATTAGCTAATACGAATCTACTCGGCAGTCAACCATCCTCATACTACTGAAAGTTAGTTGAGTTGAAGCATGGTGGTTAGCGAGCTGTCAGCTCATGAAAAACCATACTGTAGTCATTTTGAGAAAGTATTGACACCTAACACAATGAATGAACGAATAAAGTTGAATTACTTTTCACTCAATATTATCCAGTACAGTAGCTAGTAACTTAACTCGCTATTACCATGCTCATTCTCTCATTTTCCATGAGTGGAAAACTGGTTTAGCAAGTTCCAGATTTGGCAGGACACGTGGGAACCCTGGATATGATGCACAGTTGTTCATGCACAAAGCAAAAAAAAAAGATACTGATTAAATCTGGGTGCCTTGCGAGCTGCAGTGCTAGTACATGTATATAATACTAACTCCAATGAGTGTACAAAGGCCACATGCCTGTGAATTACACACAAAGAAAAACACTTGAACACAAACAATATTCCACAACACGGGCTTGATGTAATGAGTGTGAATCATCATGTAATGTCAGCGCTGTGTGGGCTTACATAGGGACCTTTTCTTGTAAAAAAAAAAGCATTTATTGAAGACATAGCTCTTCTGACAGCGGTGGTGTCCCACATTAATTGACTTTCATTGTAAGAGTATAGGTCTGCAGTCTGGAAATAAGATATAAGCTGGATGTATGTCTACCTTTGTGAGAGCTACTGTACTAGCATTGAACCCATTGTTCCTTATCTTTTATGAGGCAAATATACAATGAATATATAAACTACTATACAAACGTCTTTGGCCCATGCCAAACAACTCCATAAAGTGAAAATACTGAAATGCAAAGTTTCTAAGTACCAAAAAGAATGACTATAAAGAGCAGTAATGTAAAACACTAATGCAAAAAAACATTAAAAAGAAATCTAAGGCCAATTTTATATTTAAAAAAATCTGCCGAAGACTTTTGCACAGTACTGTATAATAGAGGTTTCACAACTACTGATTTTAGTTGCCAAGTTTTTCATAATAGTAGTTGACTAGTCATTATGTAAGAAAGATGCAGAGAGGAGTTGTAGGTAACAATGAAAATTGTATGTTGTAATGCAAAAAGTTCAAACATTCTACTGACATGTCACTATGTAGGATCACAGTTTATAAACATAACAAGAAAATAAATAGTAATTTGGTTATTCTAAACCAAAGAAGAACAAAATAACCAGTTGTCATGTCATCAAGAGAGTCCACCCTGAGCACGGGTTTCCACTGGCAGCTAGGTTGCCGTGACAATGGACATAGACACATAAACAACATAAGATAGCCTAACACTGTATATTTAGCACATAAGCACGATATATAATGTTACATATACAGTATTAAACACTGCAACAATGAACAACAGCATACTCAATTAGACAGATAATCATAGATAAACAGATACTCAAAAACTCACCCCCAAAAGCACCAAAAGCTTGTTTTTTTAAACACATTGATTGCTCACACTGTAATGAGACTCATCTAAAATGATCTGACGTTTGTCCTTTCTCATACAGTTTTGATATTACCCAGGCAAGCGAGACCTAAGTATCTCTTTAATGGAGCGATTGACAAAATTTGAGTTAGAATTGAACACGGAACATGGAGTTATGCTTTAAGACTGCTCTTCAACTCAAAGCCTTAACCTGACCATTAGTCCTTTCACATCTTTCTCCCCCTGCCCTGTTCTCCTCTCAGGATTTCAGTGTGTGACGAGGACAAGTTCCGCCACAACGAGTTCATTGGGGAAACACGAATCCCCCTGAAGAAACTGAAACCCAACCAAACCAAGAACTTCTACAACTGCCTGGAAAAACAGCTTCCTGTAAGTGGAACGTCTTAGTACTATCACACATCTCTAACTTTTGATATTATTATTATTATTATTATTAACAACACTTGTTTTGCTGATGATTTGTATAACTCAAAAGGATGATTGGCTTGAGAGCAGCGACTGGTCAAAATTGCATAATTAACTGAAATTCTGAATGCTTTGCATCAGTGGTTACATTAAGTCTAAATTATATTATGCACACTCTACAAGGTAATGATGGAATGTTTCTAAATGCTCCAAAAGGCAACAAATTAGTGTTTCCCATCCTAGAGGCAAGGTAGAACAAGGTGAAGTATAATAATTATAATTAATTAGTTGAAACAGTTTGTCTTGTGTATAGTATGAATACTAAAACAGAGCAATGCACAAAAATAATATCCACAAAATAGATTTATATGGTGAAGATGATCAGGAGAAAACTGCACCCTTTAAAATATATGTATATATTTTAGTTCTCTTGGACTAATACCATTCACAAACAAATCAGATAGTTTCCATACTGCACTTGGGTATTCTAATTCAGCTAATCCCAAAACATCCCATTAAGCTGTATTTAAGGAACCTTGTCTTGGCTTTGTGTGTGTGTGTGTTATCCCAATGTATAGCTTCAATTTCTAACCAGTCATCAATCAGTAAATCACTAGAGGGCAACACCAAACATTGTGAATAGGTCAGTGAAAGTTTCCCGGCGTGACTATACTTCTGATGCACTTGATTCACTACAGCAATATCATATTTTCTTGGCAGCAAAGATTGGGCAAAAGACCCCTGACCTCCATCTGTGTCTGATCAAAATTTTCCTCTATCTGTGAGCATGTTTTTATCTCCACACCACTGGTGAGCTTAGGGAGGGAGTCAAGGTCTTCCTGAAGCACAGCTCAACTTTTTTTCTTAGCTGTCTTGTCTTTTTTTACTCATCTCACTTTGTTGGTAGGTTACAATCACATTCTAAGGTCATTTGTACTTGTTACAACTGTTCATGTAATAACTTCCTTTGAATGTAATGAACCGTAATGTTACCTACAATTCATGTGATGTACAATTAATACCTTTTTTCCTGTTGAAGTAATAGTTATTGCATTATTGAGTTTTATTACAACAGAGAAGGCTGAAATGTGCTGTTTTCAAAAACAAAATGATTTAGTCAAAATTCAATACACAGTCACCCATTGGCAAATTTGATTATTAATTACAGTACTTCATTTGAAAAAAAAGGATGAATATAAATGGAAGAGGTCTTTGGTGATTATTATAGATTCATTTTCAAAAGATTGAGCCTACCTGCTAATATAATAAAACCCAGTAATGTCATAATTATTACAGTAATTATTACAGTAAGTTCACAGGAAAACAGTTATTATATTAATGGTAGGTAACCTTCATCGCATTAGTGCTACACTACAGTAGGTAACTTTTGCTAGTTGACCAAGAGCTAGCTTGAATTTCTAAAAAATTTCTAAAAAAAAAAAAATCCCTTCAGCCTTCGATGGATTCGACGGTATATAACAAACAAACTCCACCTCCTCCTTGACGGCTCCGACCCCCCCCCCGTCCCTTTGCGCGTACATGAGCTTGACAGGAGAGAGAATGATGGCTGAGTCTAATTACAGGAAAAGAAACACTCATCAGCCAGTCAGTCGAGTCTGTCGCTCATTGGGTTCCACATTTTAGCAGTGACACCAAATAAACAGAAATAAAAGCAAGACTGCGTTTAATCAATCAAGTCAATCAAGTTTTATTTGTATAGCCCTTAATCACCATTACAGTCTCAAAGGGCTTCACAATGCCCAAAGTTTGACACAACACCCCCAACCTTAGACCCTCAGCAAAGGACGAGGAAAAACTCCCACAAAA
>CABFOS010077549.1:0-12527 GCA_900660315.1 Diretmoides pauciradiatus | reverse complement strand
CACACACACACACACACACACACACACACCTGTGACCGTTTCATCAGCCAGGTGATTTGATGTTTATACAATCTATCCCTTCATCTATCCATCTTCCAATCTTTCCATCTCTCTTCCCCACTCTTTCTCCTTTCTCTCCTCCAACTTGTTCATTCTCCCTCTCACCCTCTCTCCTATTCTCCCATCCTGAGCAGTGCACTGACTTTCATGCTGAGAAGTTCCTGACTGTTGATAAGTTCAAAATCACAACAATGACAAGATTGATTCTCCTTCTGCTGCTTTCTCGGCTCCTCCCACCCTCCTCTTCTTCATTTCCTCCATCATCTCTCCTTCCTGCATCTCTCTTTCTCTCTCTCTCTCCCTTGCCGTCTCTGTTTTCTAACAGTGTTTGACTGTGAGGAGCACTGTAATGGACAGAGGAGGAGGAGAGGAGAGAGAGGTTGTTGTCATTCATCACCTGTAAAAGGAAATCTGCCGTGAACTGTTTATCCTTAGCTTATCATCCTCTGTTTGTCACCCTCTCCGTCGCTCTCCCCTACCAATCTATCTTGTCTCTCTCTCCTATCATCTTTCACTCATAGCTCACAGTGGAGCAGAGCAGAAAGGCATCAGTTGATTTTTAATACCTTCATCTCTCTGCCTGCCTGCCGGTCTGCCGGTCTGCTGATCACTGCAACCATCTGTTATTATAACCACACTTCTCCTGAAACCATAACATGACCCGTTGACTTCTGTTCCCCTGTGTGCATGTGTACGTGTGTGTGTATGTTTAAACTTCCCATTTCTGAAATGTGCACCACTTTGTAGAGAATACTAACTTCAACATTCATGGCTACTTCTGAACCTGCGGGTTTTGAATAAGGTCCATGAGACCTGGGGGTCATGGCAGCCCGGATACAAGTCATCGCTCATTGCTCATTTTTTGTTGAATTTGAATCAGCTACGTGATTATTTGAATTCATGGATCTCGCAGTGGTTTCCTCTTAGGAGATATGTCGATCATGCAAGTGTCAAGCCCTCTGGATGCTAATAGGTTGTGTTTTCAAGTTATCACATGGGTAAAGCAACTCTTTGCTTAGGCGATGAAGGCTGACGACTGAAATATCAGCGGTCCACAGCAGGGTTGGGTGAGAGTGTACATCCTCTGTGAACGTTGGAATGCTAGTGTTTATCATTCTGTGGCTGTCTGTACTGTTGCTGTGTTGTCACGTGCCACGGACATGTGCCTGAATGTTGCATATAGGCCAGTGAGGCCCTTCAAGGGGGTCGTAAATTTGACCTTGACAAGACCACTACTATCTGGAGATGGTCTATAGGATGAACCATGTTTTCTTAGTATAGAGAACCATTCAGGACTAGGGTTGGGTATTGTTTTGGGTTCTTTCCGATACCGGTGCTAACTGATACTTTTACATTGTGATGCATTCAAGTGCGCCTCGGAAATTTGGGTATGACATTCACTGTAGTACATTGTGATGCATTCAAGTGCGCCTAGGAACAGAAATCAGCTCTTCATTAGCCAAGAGGTCCAGCCACATACTAGGTTTTGACCTAGTCTTGTTCATAAAGTATTGGTTCTGGCACCGTTTAGGCACCGGAACCGTTTTAAAAGTATCGGTTTAGCACCGGTATCGGAAAACAAAACAAAAAAAACGATATCCAACCCTAATCAGGACAGACTTCTTTGTCCCCAAATAAACTCTAAAGATGACAGTGAGTTGATTTTCGGGGAGAGAGATATTGACTTTATGTGGGATCTGTGATGAGGTATTTCTCTCCAATATATCTATATCCAATATATTTTTGTACTTCAACCTGTCAGTGTGTTATTTCCAGATTATTGAGTGCTTACGGGCAAATTTCCACAACACCTCCCGTCAACAAATCATATATATCACCCCAGTGTATTTGTGTATGGAGACTGAATTGAAACATAGCTTATAAAATGTGAAGGAAGGTTTTTTTATTTCTATTTTAAATTATGTCACCTTCTGTGTTGGCTCTAAATAAGTTTTCAATCAACCTGAGCATCAAATTTGTCCCCGACGTGTGTGCTCCCCCATTGGAGTGTCTTGCACAAAATCTACATTTAAATGACCAAATATCCAAGTCATTTGAATAAAAAAGAAATCAGCCCCTTCGCTATTCCCAGATTCATCCAATCACGCAACTGACCCGTCTCCCGATCGGCTCGAAGCAGCCTTGTCAGTCCCACGAATCACAAAATGTAAGCGATCACGTGGTTACAGAGCGAATACTAAGTGGAAATGAAAATAAGCAATTCATTGGTTAGCATTCAGTATGTGGTAAAGGAACATACTCAGCCAATGAAGCTTTTTATTCAAAAAAATTCAAAAGACAAAGACTGTAATTATGGAGGAGGAGGGGGTGCTTCTGTGTGCACAGACTTCCCCTTGTGAAACCAGTCTCATTACAACTCCAACGGTAGTGCTAACACAGAAACATGTCGGAACTTGAAATAATAGTTTCATAACCCTCAAATCCAATAACCTGTTTCCTATGAAAAACAACACAGGCTTCTGCAAACCAGGATGATCATATTCAATTAAAACATGTTGACACACGAGTCTCATGCTGGTGATCTCCCTAGTCACTGAACGGCACGGAGCTCCAGATGGGCCATTTGGAGGATACTTACACACTTCGCCTTACAGTAACATTATAGGTGGCCCTTGGCTGTGTGTATTAACTTGATCGGTGTGTGTGTGTGTGTGTGTGTGTGTACTACGACATTCAGGGGCAAGGTAATCTACAACATACACATCTGCCAGCTCCCCAGCCCCCCTACCCACACCCACACAGATCAAGTTAATGAGCAGTAGTGTCAGAACTAGAAAGACCAGCTGACTGACTGTGATCCCTGCAATCATGAATCGAGGGAGATTCAGAATGAGTGAGACACCGAAAGAAACAAATAAGAATACATATATGTTCATTTTAAGTCAGTAACTGAGGAGATTGTTAATAGAAGCAAAAGCCTGACAGCAGCAGGGTGCCACTGTAGCTGTTATATGCATCCAGCAGCAGCCTGGCACCCGCTGACACAGACAAATGATCCTTCAAAGACCAAGGATACACAACCTACTTCACATACTGTAGTTGTTGATCGTATTTCAAGATTGAATTATCAGTTCAGTTGTTTTCAATGGTTGTTCAATTACCTCTTAATTGTTAACCTTTATTGTGTAGTCTATTGTTACCATTTGTTTTGACAACAGATACTGAATAATATAATATTCCTATGGCACATCATATCTGACCACACTGACCAATTACTGATGTGTGTTAGCAAGGGGTTTGCCGAAAAAAAACAGATGCTCATCAGAAATAGAGCTGCCGGATAATATCGTTATCCCTCCCCTATGTGCTGTGTTGGGTAACTCTGCTTACATATATTTACACAACACAACACAGAAGACAACATAAAACTACACCAAATCAAAGTTCATTCATAATTTCTCAGTGAATCGGTCGGCTAACAGTTTAGCATGACAGACAAACAGCTCATAACGTTTGTAGCAGCCTGCCGCTACAGCAGCATAGTGGTTGGTGGGTCTGAGTAATGGAAATGAGGTACCAGATAGATTAGTTAGTAGGACTCTAGACTAACGGAGATGTTGGTTACTGGACCAGCTAGCATAGGTATCTGTGTGAGAGAGTCCATCCATCAAAAATCTTGTCCAAGTCACACATCAAGGACATTATTAAAACACCATTTCACCAGCAATATTGCTAAGATTTAACCCATATTAACAACGGCAGACGCAGAAATCTTACTACATGACTCAACGTCCTCTTCTTAGGTTTACCTACTGCACAGACTAAAAATCTCCAGCTTGCACAGAATGTTGCTGCCAGAATCCTGACCACAACCAGAAAATTTTACCACATACTGCCTGTCCTATCCTGTCACTAAACTGGCTACCAATTCATACCAGATGCAATTTTAAGGTGTTTCTACATTAAAGGTGCTGTCTCCGCCGGTTCATTTATGGCAAAATTTTAAAATTCTGCGTATATCTGGAAAGTATTCGACAGTAATCAGTGACATAAGATATTTGACACATCAATGATGTAATTTGAGCATCTGTGTGAGGAGCAGGGGCCAAAAACGGGACAACCAATCCAATGTGAGCACTTCACCTTTGATTGGACGACCCATCTGTTTAAAATTGTTGTTGTCTCTGCAGTGCATGTTGTGGGGGCGTGGTTTCAGGGGCCATCTCTGATTGGGGAGGGGGCGTAGACTGTTGGTGCATTAAAAAAAATTCTATGTGCTGCTGAAGAGGCAGCGGCGGAGACAGCACCTTTAACATTATTACACAGGCTCGCACCGCCTTCGTCCTCATCACAACTCATCCTATATACCGATCACAGGAGGCTGGCTAGTGGCTACCTATCTATCCCAGCAGCCAAAAGGACAATTGCAATTGCACAATCTGGATTAGAAGCCTATTTGTTCTCTCTTTCATTTGACCAAACGTAGCTTTGCACAATTAGGGAGTGACTCAAAACTCTTCTCAGAGTAAGTTCAGACCAGTTAGCTTACACTAGCTCAGATTCCTGCCGGCATCTTCTGTTCTGCCGGTCCTCTTAGCACGTATATGTATTTATTTGTTTTTGCACTTTGACTTTAGCACTGGTTCTGCTCTTAAATGCTTGTTTAGAAAGGAGATGCACTTATGATTCCCGGTGACTAGTAGTTCTCTTGACTACCTACGTTGAATGCATTTACTGTAAGTTGCTTTTGGATAAAAGCATCTGGTAATGACGGTAATGAAATGTCTATTTGCTGCTGTCCACTCGTGCTGGCCATGTCTGTCTGTCTGTGTGAGTGAGAGTACTTGAATGAGTCTGTCTGTCTGCATGTATGGGTGTGCCTCCTATCTGTTGGCGTCCCCGTGGCCACCTACTGTTATGACTGCTGCTTGGGGCTCCAGCTATAGGGGAGGAGCTTTTTAAGAGCCCTGAGCTGAATACAGGGAACAACAACAAACCAAATGAAGAATGAATAGGTTAGAAGATTACCCCTCCATCAGGCTAGATTAAAGTGAAAATCTTCCACAGACTGCTTTTAAATATGATTCTGAACTGTCTATACGGCTCTTGGTTTACAACATGCTGGAAGAACTGAGAGGAAAAGAAAAACGACAAATAACAGACGCAGCAGCATTGACAACAACGTCACACACACATGCTGCCTTTCCTTTCTTCCTTTCTCTCTGTCTTTTCAGAACTCATCGTCACCTCCTGAGTCTCGGTCAACACACACAAATCAGCATCCTGCCTCATAGCATGCGTGTTCAAAAAAAGGACTGCGAAATGTACATCATGTAGTCAGCAGGCAAAAAGGACAGTCTTATTATTTTGTTTTTATTGTTAAGGGTGTTACCTGGTATTCGTTAGGCCAGAAGGTCGAGACAGCCAGTTCAGCTCTCAGCCAGTCTTTGCCTGCACAACAAAATCACCAACACGATCAGAATACAATTACAACAACAGTGTCCGTGTCAAGTGAGTAAATGAGAATCCAAGTGAGTTGGTCTTTACCAGTGTAGGATGTCACATTCCATATGGGGTTAGCCAAGGGACCCTTGTTAACCTAGAGAGAAAGATGAACACAACATAACAATCACACATGTTATTATAGTCAAAAGAAATATCACGCCGAAAGCAGCCAAATTACACATGGTCCACTGCATTTCCTGCTGCGCTCAGAAATGGCCTCCTTTCCACCAGGCAGAGCACAAAAATAATAATAATATGATACATAATCGTTCCCCATTACTGAAATTGTCTCTGTGCTTTCTCCCTTCCACAAGCAACACAGGGTCAACTACAGAACAGCATCCCTGCAGCTGCTAGGGGTTCAGTGTCTTGCTAAAGGACGCTTCAGCAGAGCGGATGCACTCCATACACGACCCTGCTGCAAAAAGTAGGAAAACCAAGAAAGTGGTAATATCCCATTAAAACGACTGGAAGCTTGGTGTCCCTGAGAAAAACCCATCCCTACTAGTATAGGAGGATGACAAGACAGGAGTGTGAAATAAACAGCTGCAGTGGAAGGGATGAGGTTTTAATGATTGCACCAGGAAATGTAGAAAGATGTGTATTAAATATTACCACCCTGCACTATAGGTAACATAAGCATCATCATCACATAAACAACATACACACTCCAATCTTAAAGGTGCTATTAATTGTGATACCTTGGTATAATTACCAGAAACAAACAAGACCCTGGTCAGGACAACTTGTAGCCCCTATCTCACTACTGTGGTGTTTGTGCCGATGTTTCTCAAAATTAAGAAAACTTTCCCCATAACTCTTGGTTGGCAATGGTTTGTTTGTTTATTTATGGCAATTCCTAGTCTGGCATCGACAGACCAATTCACAAATGCTTATTAGTCTGGAACCTCTGAAACCTGGTCGGTTTCAGGACGGGTGGAAATCTGTTTGAACGGAGGGGGACCAGACCACTATGCCAGAGCAAATAAAACATGAGCTAGCAGCTTCGTCTGCTTCCCAGGCCAGGTAATTACACTTAATGTGGTGCAATTTATGTGGTGATGATTTATTGGTGTTAAAATGCTACACGTGGCACCACTGACTGATGTGCTCAGTGTCTCGGGAATTGAGATTACAGGTTGTTTACCAGGTAGATATAACCCCATCAGAATGTTATCAAGTACATCAAGTCTGTTCTATTCTCCAGTTCGGGGAAAGGGTCATTCTCTGTACCTTCACCAGGACATTGAGTGTCCCAGGACTGGAGCCGTCAGGGCTGGTGAGAAGATAGTTGAAGTCGATACAGTGGGTATCGTTTTCCTTCATGACGGGGAGTTGAAACCGGGCCTTATCCCCAACATCATACTGAGAGACATCCACGTACATAAAGGAACCTGGACACAGAGACAGAGACATGGAGGGTGTTACCATAATTTCAAAGCTACAATATAGTCATTGTCACATTCACAAACATTGATTCTCAGGGCCTACGTCAGCTGTATTTGTTTGTGAACCACATTACTTTGAATTCAGTGCTTGGAGAGACTGGCAGTGGTTTCCTGGGGTGTCGAGGCATTGAGTACTCCAACTGGACTTGCCAATTTGTGGGCTAGATGCCATTAGCCTGCATTTACATGTAGCTACATGAGTAAACCAACTCTGTCTGCTGTTGTGATTGGTCGGGAATGATCTAAGTTGAGGACTGAAATACCTAAAATTGATCGATTCAGGAAAGTAGCTAAAACTAGAAAGTTGCGCTCAGAGATCGCAGACCTCCGCCCAGGATGCATGTCGCCTGTTTATGCGGTGACCTGTGATTCAGATCCTCCCCAAAATGTCATGGGGTCGTCGTTGACCGATACTACACCCTTCCACCGGGTTTAATGAGAATTGGATGATGCGTTAAGCAATTAGACCTCATTTCCTTTGTTCATTCGTTCGCCCTACGTAGCGAACGAATGGACGGGACCGAAAACATTACCTCTCCTCCCAGACTTCATCCTTGGGCGGAGGGAAAAAAAGATAGACATGAAATTCAGTGTGTGTTTGTGTGTGTGTGTGTGTGACTGTTGTCTTCAATATGTGCCAATGCATATCAAGCCAACCATGAAACCAGGACATGCTACTGCAACAACAGCCCACTTCATATCGATCATTTTGAGTTTGAGTCCAACCAGCGCCTCTCCAAGTTGAGTGCATTGAGTGCATGCTGTCAGTTGTGGGAATTGAACCTGTGAAGTCCTGATTACTGGTTACCTTCTGTGACTTTTGATTTAGTGCTGCACACAAAGAACTGAAACCTGTTTGATTATGTAGCCTGTCTAGTCTTTACACTCCCCTGCTCTCTCCTGCACCTTCTTCCCCTGGTTTGCCCTTCTCTCTTTGGCAGTTAGTTTCAAGCAGTGGGTTTCCTTTTATGGCTTTAAAAGAAACAAAAACATCAGCCTTTATTCTTCCTTTTTATGTTTTCTTTCACTCCTGTTTCACTCTCCTCTCATTCCTTTAGGGCTTACTCTACAAGACCCACTTCCCCCCAAATGCATAAACACCCCCACCCCTTCCTATTCCTCTGTCATTTGTTTCTGCTTTGTGATTGTGGGGAGTGTTTTTGCAGCCAGACAGGCACAACAAAGAAACAGAAAGAAAGGGAGGGAGGAGAAGGGGAGGAGAACAGAAGACGGGAAGAGAAGCCGGTGTGTTGTTCTGTTCTATTCCTCTTTAATATCTCTACCTCACGTCTCATCTCGTCTCACCTACTTTCTTTTCAATTCGCTCATTCTACTTTTCCTCTTCTCTTTCGCCTCTTCTCATTTCCTCCGGTCTTGGCAGCTTCCAGGTGAGAATGTGTGTGTGAAACTGTGTGAGTGTGAAGCAGGGTGTTGCTGGAAACCATTTCTTAGGAAAATAAAGGTTAAAGCCAACCCCCTGCCTCCTCATGGAAAGAAGTACACCCTGACCACTGAAAGCATTTGCAAACACACTTTTATTTTATTTGCTCGTTTCATATTCTGCCTTAGTTCTCAATCCAACCATGCTGGTAATTACATGCTTGATTTCTACTTCTGCCAGACACAACTTTGGCAGAAACTTTTCATCCAATACATGCCGGTCAAGCGTTGAACCTTCAAAGTAATGGGATTATGGGGCCTTCAGGTACTTCCACCATGGATAGTTCATTATCGGTCCTGCACCTCGCACCTAGTTGCCCGTGAAGAATAGAACATCTGGGTGGGCTGGACTGCTGATGACAGGACAGTCACTCAGCCCATCCAGATGTTCTAGTAATCAGCTGAGATCTCTACCGGATGTTTTTGCAGTCAAATATGATGAAATCTGATCCTCTCCTGTTGTCCAGCTAATCTACTAGAATATAGCAGCAACCTTGAATCTGAAAGTGTCAGCTTTTCACAAATAAAGTAAAATCATCCCCATGATCGTTTGAATCCATTTCTCCAATAGAATAGAATAGAATAGCCTCTATTACTGCAGTAATCCCAATCATAGCGTTTGCATTCATATGTTATAGGTCATTTGCACCTTACTGCAATAGAATAGAAGCTGTAGGATATCTTAATATCTAATTGTGGGACAACGCTGAGCAGGCTTTCACTGGACGTCACAACTCTTATCTGCAACCATTTTTGGGGTGGCCATTTTGCATGCCGCCACAGAAGGATTTACTTTAATTGGATGACATTATCTGGTGAGAGGGAAAGTGCAGTATACCTATTGCACATGCAGTTTTGTTGCGGGTTGATCCTATTTGTATATAAACATTTCAATTAGAATAGAATAGAACCTCCATTCATGCAAGCCAAACGCATCACTTCCTTTACTATCCTGCTGCTTAATTCTATTTGCATATTATAATTGCAGTAGGGTATGATAGAGACTATACAATAGGCTGTAGGACAATGGTGATGATCAGTTATTGTTTAGCTAATCCACTGTGAAAAAACACTTTATCTGCAGACCAGAACATAGCAGGTTTCTCTCTCTCTCTCTCTCATGCACGCACGCACGCACGCACGCACACACACACACACGCACACACGCACACACAGCTTCACAACCAAATACTGTAACCTAGTTATTGGATTGGTCTTTTTGTCTCCCCCTCTCTGTCTCCCTCTCTCTCGCTCTGTCTGTCCACCCCCACCCCTGTGGTAACGTTAGATTAATCCTACTTCCTCGTTCTGAAACTCGGCCTGTCCATTGACAATTCCCAAATTGGACTAGAACCAAATTGTACTACAGCCAAACTGGAAACAGACTAGGCCAGCACTGAAAAACAACATCAGTGAATGGGGAGAGATAACGATACCTGGTTTAATGCAATCCAACTTGCATAGAGACAATTCTTGTTAAACCCTGTTGGTAGTTAAATTGTTTCACAAGAAGAAACAAGAAGAAACCAGTTTGAGGTAGACACGTAATTTTACAAGATGCAGACAATGACTATATCGTTGGATGATGCTGCCATTCTCTATAGCCCACGGATATATTATGGATATTATCCATGCAAACCAAAATGCTAAATGAAACAGATATTACTCTGTTCTTAAAATTAAATTTTTGGCATTGACACTAAGATGGCTGACATGAGAAAAGTGTCTTTAAGATGGCTGCCAAGATGTTATGCCAGCTAAAAATACTCCTATCAATCAGACCCAGATATGTCACAACACACAACACGCAACACACAACGTGACAGAATATAACCTTTAGCACTTCAGCAAAACACAATGCTGCCCGCTACAAAAATACAGCAAAATTGATAAATTCGTAAAATATAGGTTCATTAGCAATCTATCTTTACACATAAGGATGCTACCCATGTATGATTGATATGTATGTTCTCATCTCAGCCACCATGTCCCAAAATGACCCAAAACAACAACACAAAACAGAAGACCAAAGAAAAACCTGGCAATCAAACATAGCGTGGTAAAATGTGATCGTGCTACGAAAGCAGACGTCGTCATTCGCCACATTCCACATCTGACGTCTGCCAGTTTCTAAAACTGCCATCATCTAAAATGGCCGCCAACAGAATGACTCTACAATAATGATGCGGCTAAAAATACCCCTGCAACAGCCTAGATGTGTCACAACAACAACAGCATGGCAGTCTGCTACAGCAAACAACATACACAGTGCCTTGCAAAAGTTATGCGCTATTAAGTTATTTCAAATCACGTTTAGTTGGGATTTTCTGTGCAGTTCTATGCAAAGCACTCTAGTCTAGAATGAATGACTTTTTATTTATCTACGTAGGGAAATTCTTTCTCCACTTTTGACCCATCTTGGTCTGTCCCAAGTGAGCACGGGGAGAACAATGAAACTCCACACAGAAAGGCCCTTTTTGCGAGATAACCGAATCGAACCGGAATCAAACCCAGGACCTTCTAGCTGTGAGGCGACATCGCTACCACTGCACCACCGTGCCACTAACAAAGTGAAAATAAAGTGTTGAATTTATGTAGAAGGGAAGAGAAATCCAGTTTGCGTAAGTATTCACCCCCTTTGCTTCGTTCGGGGCAAGTTGCCACACTAGCAAAAATGTGCTCAACATTTCAGATTACTGTCCCTCAGGAATGGCATGCCAAATAAGTTTAGAGTGGCTCCGGCTCACAACATCATGAGTCAAGACTTAGTCCTTAGTGTAGCGGTATATACTGCTGCCTGAGGTCACAGGTTCGAACCTCAGGGTTGTTACCGGCTTGGCCGGGCGTCCCCACAGGCACAATTGGCTGTGTCTGCGGGTGGGGAAGCCGGATGAGGGGATTTGTCCTGGTCGCTGCACTAGCGCCTCTCTCTGGTCGGTGGGGGCGCCTGTTCAACGGGGAGGGGAGCTGGGGGAGATATCGTGAACCTCCACGCACGTTACGCTCTCCCAGCTTTCAGGTGAACATGCATTGGAGGAGGCATGTGGTAGTCTTCACCCTCCCCAAGCTGAGGGGGTGGAGCAACGGCCGGGACCGCTTAGGGAGAATTGGCCATGTAAATTGGGAGAAAAGGGGGAAAAGTTCAAAAAAATAAAAAGAATATCTCCTTTAGTCCACTGAACCACAGAGCGCAGCCCATGATTATTTCAACTGGCACACTGAGTGGTGCCAATTTAACATCCAGCCCCTGGCAGGGTGGCTAGTGCCAACGTGAACCCCCAGACAGATTACATAGAAGAGTTTTATCTCTATTATAAACACTGCCAACCCATCCCTGCACACTCAATATAGCCTAAAGCGGGAATGGGGATTAGCAACTGGGACACAATCAATGTGGGTTATAAGGAACAAAAGTATGATTGTTGTCTGAACTGCCAATCCACTTTGACTCCAAATGTAACCTACAAATAATAGGAGACAACTCCTTTTCTTCTGCGGCAATCCCTTTGTCAATGTAACCCCCCGTGATGTCCAAAACAAACCCATTCCCAAAGGCCTTTCAGATTCCAACTAGTCTGGACAACTCCCCACTCAATATTGGGAGTAGGTGTCCCTTTGTTTTCAGGGGTCAATGGTCAAAAAGGTTGAGTGCCGCTGTTCTAAATCATGCCATGCCCTGAGGCAGTCTGCAACAAGCCAAACACCAGAGTACGACTACAGTAATCCTGGCTAGAAGGGTCTCAGACATCAACAATACTAATACGTCCTTGAGCAAGGCACTTACAGTACCAACTAACAACCCCTCAACCTATTACATACCACTCCCACCACCCCCTCCCCATACTGAACCCGGTAGCTTTGCTTGGCCACATATTACCCTTCTTCCTACCAATACCCTCTAAGCCTCCAACGCTATCTCTCTCCTTCCACATCACCTTCCAGCACCCTACTGGCATTATTAACACGTCACATACCAGACAATGCCCCTGTGCCCTTAGGCAGGGCACTAAAGCCCCTGTCGCAAACAACACCCTTTCCCATATCCCTGCTGATGCTACTAACCTATAGGCAATAATACTAATGCCAGAATTTGCCCCTGTGGTCCTGGGCAAG
>CABFOS010077544.1:0-11081 GCA_900660315.1 Diretmoides pauciradiatus | reverse complement strand
TAATGCAGCCACTTCCATTTATTAAACCAAGCTGGTGTGAATGCACGATTGAAAGTTCGAGTGCCAAAACGTTTGTTCGTTCGTTCGTCGTCTTCCGCTTTATCCGGGTCCAGGTCGCGGGGGCAGCATCTTCAGCAGGGAAGCCCAGGAAGCCCTCTCCCCCGCCACTTCCACCAGCTCTTCCGGGGGAATCCCGAGGCGTTCCCAGGCCAACCGAGAGATGTAGTCCCTCCAGCGTGTCCTGGGTCGACCCCGAGGTCTCCTCCCGGTTGGACATGCCCGAAATACCTCCCCAGGGAGGCGTCCGGGAGGCATCCTCACCAGATGCCCGAATCACCTCAACTGGCTCCTCTCGATGTGGAGGAGCAGCGGTTCTACTCTGAGACAAACGAGTGCCAAAACGTCTACCAGGAAAAACAAAGTTAGAAGGTTGGAGCTCCTGGAATGCAGCTAGGGCGGTAAATCCCCCGGCACTAGCAGCAGCAATGCACGGATCGGCTCCTTCAGGGCTCAAGTTAACGCAGTTCTTGTTGGCGATCTGAGGAAAACTAGTACTAGCCGTCGGCGAAGCAGGCGATGAAGTGTTCGGGATGCTTTCCTGGATCCACTGGTCTTCCGTTGTGCTCTTTTTAGAAGCTGGTGGTTTACCAAAGAAATCTGAAATTGTGCCACTGTAGGCTCTCTGTGCTGCTATTATCGCCATCACCACCCTGTTGATCCACCGAAAACACTTTGGTCTGTTTAGGGTCCGACTTACATACTGGTTTAACAAACTTCAATAAATTTGCTTGTCTTTTTGACATTTTTCCTCTTCAAATCTCCGTAATATTAGCACAAAACTCACAGCTTCAGGCGTTGCGTGAACTGACCTCAGCATGACTTTTAAAAAAAAATCAGATTTAAAATAGGCAAAGAAGCGATTTACAAGTAACTGCAATGGGAAATAAAAGAATGACAGAACAGATAACATAAATATTGCACAGAATTTATTTACAGATTTTGTGACAAAGGAGGTGCTGGATCCAGTCAAATAGGTGCCTGCTCATGGCCCGAGGAAGTGCAGTGTCAAGTGCCAAGTTGTTTGCTGATTAAAGAGAAGGGGGTTAGCCCCGAAGCTAGCGACAATAGGTTATCCTCCTGACCAGGATCACTTAAGGTACATTTCCTCATCTACCAGCCACCTTGGCAGGTCAGCCAAAAGTTAATATTTTGGAGCCTGTGTAGTGTCGAGTGTGAAGTCGATCGGATGAGCGGTTCTCGAGAACATTGCAAGCAGCAATACCGCACGCCCCGAACGGGCACGTGCTCCGACCGGGCACATGCACTAGTAACCCAAATTAAATAAAACCCAAAAGATCTCATACACCACTTGTCTGATTTTGACTTCTATTCATATCATTGAGGAGAAACAGATTAAATTGATTATTATAATCTGTTAATATAATATGATTACAGTAATCTGACTGCCCTAAATTCTTTCAATTTAATTTAATTTATAAAAAGTGATCAAAATTCAGACCGTTTTAAGCAAATAAAATTTGATTTCCATTTGCATGAAATCCCAACCTAAAACCCCTCTGCCTTTTGATCATGATGTTACAGACACAAATTGTCTATAATGTTTGTTTGCTATCTCTAGTGTTAAAATGTGTTTCAAACACAAGCTGCCACACTATTAATTACGTACAATAAAAGGCCTAAAGTAACTATAAAGGTGCTCAGAGAGCGCAGACCTCCACCCAGGATGCATGTCGCCTGTTTATGTGGTGACCTGTGATTCAGATCAACTCCAAAATGTAATAGCTCTTCTGTGGACTGACCTTTAAGGTGGAACAGCTATTCTCATTTTAGTGACAATCTCAGTCTCTCCTAAACAGAGAAGGAGAAACGTCTGGCTCCTGAGTACCTGAGATTTGCTCAGCTGGACCTCCAAAAAAAGTAAGTATGGAACACAAAAGCAGAATGTTCGGTTAAAAAGACTTTGAATTTACTTATTATAATGAAACAATAAAAGTCAGTATTGAGCACTGTGTTCCAAATGGCCCTACATGCACTAGTTTCTGTAGCATGTTGTGCATTGTGCCGCTGTCTAACGCTGTAGTTCTGCACCCGAAGGTCTTCTGATGAATATAATCCATAAGGATATCAACTGAAAAGTATATGATGTTGCAAAGCCTTATTTACAGGTTATTGGCCTCACTGAGTTATTTTCCACTCACATTATCTCTGTGAAATTACCACATTTGTCAGACTTACCTTGGAAAATGTCTGCATTTACCACTTTCCCACATTTACTGTAACATACTGTAGATGGATAGACAGCAGACAGATACTGTATGTTCTACAGAAGGGTCCTACATAAGAGAATTAAATTGGTCGATTTAGATTTGAGTCATTTTTGATCGGAAGACGTGGAAGTATGTGGTTATAACCAGGTGGTGATGTTGCTGTCGCGGTAGAGTTGACCATCTATACAGTTTGTCTACAGTCAGTGCAGCTCTTCTTCCCTTTTCACAATCTGTTTTTGTTTGTAAAGTTCAAATTTGAGGATAATGGGTCCTGTTGGTGTTCATTTTTGAGCTGGTAATGCTGTTTATGGTGTCTTGTGTTAGTTTCAGGGCTGAATGCATGAATTCTTTTATTGCGTTTTCTAGGTTGTCTTGGGTTTGTTCAGTTATTGCCGTGAATATGAGATTGTCATGCATGCTGCGGCCCTGGATGTCTAGAATGGTTTCTTTCATGTTTTTGTTTTCGGTGGGGATGGTGTTGACTTGGTTAGAGTGTGTTGACTGTGAGTTTTAATTCCGTGTTTTCCATCTGTAGTGTAATGTCTTAAATCTGTAGTGATTTAGGATATTTCAAATAAACTATAAACTATACTACTACTACTACTACTACTACTACTACTACTACTACTACTACTACTACTACTACTACTACTACTTATTTTACAATACTCATATAAAACACAGTTGGAAACATTTGCTCTGAGATACTGGCCCGCCCCACTTTAAGCATTTGCAATTTATCAAGAATATTCAGTGCACAAGTGAGCTCAGTTCAGATCTGTGAAAATCTCCCCAGTGCTGTGTCATATTTATTTAAGCAGCCTAGCAGATAGAGATAGCTGCTGCTGACTGCTGCTCAATAATAGATAACCATTCGTTCCTAAAAACAACAACAACAAAAAGCCTTCACTATTCATTTTGGGCAGAGAGGGAGAAACAGTAAGGAAGAGAGAAACGGAGACAGCACGTCATCATCTCCAGGAATGTGGTCCAGAGTGCAAAACGCTTTACACCACTACCAGTGTAGGAAAAGAGGGACTTAATTATTTATCAAGAGGTTTTGGGGAAGAGGTGGATGGAGTGAGCGGGTGGGAGGGGAGAGGCCGAATCGTAGTGATGAGGTGGTGTGAGGATGACTCACGCACACACACAAACACACACATACACCCAGAATGCTCTCTCTCTCTCTCTCTCTCTCTCTCTCTCTCTCTCTCTCTCTCTCTCTCTCTCTCTCTCTTTGGTGATGAAGTCATGCTGGCACGCCTGACGCTGTGTGTCCTGCTAACACGCCTGGCCAGGTTTTGGTCCGCTACTGCTGAAAGCCATTAACCCCTGAAGCAGAGGGCTGGGGCTGCAGGCACGGTATCATCCATAAGATATGAGTTCCATTTACCTCCTCTGGCCTGTTTCTCTGCTCTGAAGGCAATGAGATACAGGCAATGCCTTGAGCCGGAGGAGGCAGGTAATATTGCCTTCAGCAGAGATGGGGATTGACAATTCAGAGGTTTTAGGTTTTGACGTGCTGGGGGAGGGTTTGTAGGAGGTTTGACTTCCATACTGAGTTTCAGGAAATGAATGGAGAATGTATTTATGACCTTCCAGCAACAAGACTTTATTTTAATCCAATTCCGTTCTGCGTCAGTTAGCTGCTGCCATTTGCAATAGCTCCTATGCTGTTAATCTGTTTCATGTAGCTTGATGGGGTTAGCACTATTCTAAATAATACAGTGCAGCTGACTCCACAGGCTGTAATGTAATGGGTTTCTTTGATATGTTTAATCTAGTTCAAATGTGATTCAATTTACCCCGCCTTCTGGGTTTTTGCTAATGGGTTAGCGTTTTTTTGACATTGTCAACGCAGCTTTGTTAAATGCTTTGAAAATGGCGCTACAAATCAAACACATCCTCCTAATGAGTCTCTTTTGTTGTGAACTCTGTCCCCTTTCACCTAAAAGTCACGTGAAACAAAGCAATTTAAAAAAGTAACCCACACAGACGATGTGTGACTGGCATGAAAGTAAAGCTCATTATGAATTTCTTATTGAGGTTATTCCTTTTGTTATTACTTTTGAGAATGCAGCCGCCTCTCACTGTACTGAGTCATTTGATGCATACTGTATCAGGTAAAACTTGCCCACAGTAATGAAAATCAAGCAAATAATATTGGCCACTATTATTCTCAGCCATTGTCTGTCTTGAGATGTCTTTTCTTCTTCGTCAAGCTCATCTAGCTAATGATCACCAAAGCTGATTCATTTGGTTGATTTGTCTTCTTTATTGACAAACAGTGCATTGTAATAGTAAGATTCAGAAAGTAACAGCTACAAACTCACACACTCACGATGTACAAACATTTTACTGTACACTGAACAGCACACGCACATTATATTACACACACATACACACGCATGTGCGCATGTACACACTCACACACACTCACACACAGTATAATACAGTAGTATATTACATTACAGTGGGATGCTCTGACCATGTGAGCAATAAACACCTTTGACAGTATTGTAGGTAAACGGAGAAAGGCAGACTATAGCTGATCATTGAGCAGATTTTTTTTTCAACAGAAAATTCACAGTACATACAGTACATACTGAACAGTGCAGCAAGCAATATTAAAACAAAAACAAAACAAAACAGTTCAAAGCTGTTCTGTGTTTCCAGGAAGTGTGTGTGGTCAGGTTGTTTTAGTTCAGTTCAGTTCAGGTGGATGAAACAGGGTGAATAACTGCCCTAAGTCCTGGTCAAAGTTACTTGGTATCAAACAGTCCAGGAACAACTCAGAGTCAGTAATGGGAGGATTTGTACTATTCTGATGGGAACACTGCCTTTTTGAATGTCAGTCTTAGTCATCCCTCCAACTGAATGTACCGCAGACCACCTTCAACTTACTGTATTTACCACACGCTCGGAGCAAAGATTACTGGGTGAAATAAAAGATCTAATCCTCAGCCAGAAGGGACGTCTGGCATGCTAAGAAACGTTTTGGATTGAGAACACCTTTACCTATGTAGCCTGGGGGTTTTGTTCACCTCAAAACCCCAGAACAAAAATACTGTAGGGTTTTGTCTACAGTGGGACCGGGACCTGCCAATATATCTGTAAGAAAGGTAAGAGTTAAAAGATATTTGTGAGAATAACGTGTCTGAGAATAGAAGCGTTTGACCCTCTTGACTGACTTGTGTGAGTCAAAGGAGCTGGTGGAAATGCAGACTAGAGAGTGTAGGTTGTAGAGAGAGAGGCTGAGGGCTCTAGGGGAAGACAGACAGAGGAGGGCTGGGGAGAACGGGAGAGAGAGAGAGAGACTAATCTCTCCACGCCCAGCCTCATTTCTATTCAAACGGGAGTCTAGCTTTGCCCTAGCTCCTCTCTATCTCCAGTTTCCTCCTTTTCCCTCTCTCCTCTTCTGCTGTTATCCCTCCCTCCTTCTCTTGCCACTTCTATTACCTACTCCCTTTCACTTTTCCCCCATTTCATAACTCTCCTCTCCTTGTTACCCGCTTTCACTTTCCTATAGTAAGACAGCCCTGTCAGATCAACTCCAGGAAATAACGAGCTATTAAAGGAAAGATCCACCCTTAAACACTAACACTGTTAAAAAACACTTTCTTATTCCTGTGAATACCTGGACAAGCACGGCTACAATGGAGTGCAATAGCAGCAAATGTTTCAACTATATAAAACGTGAATGGTGAACATCAGGTTTAGGGTTTCTTTCTAGACCCAACATTTAGCACTGACGTTCAACAATCATATAGGGAGAAATTCCCCATAGAAGAGGAAGAGACATCAATTTCAGTAGCCTCAATTGACCAGAATGCAATGCAAGACATGTTGCATTTTACGTAATGGGCGTAAACAAGCCCTAATGTTCAGAAACTAGTTGGCTACTGTAGCTGTATTCATACAGTATGACCATACACAAACCTTTGATTAAAGGCAAAGGTGGTTGTTGAAAGTCAGTCTGGAAAATATAGGAAATCACTGACGGAAGTAGAAGGAGGCAGGTTGAGGGAAAGAGGGTACAATTACAACACTCAAACAACTCTTTGATTGCATCTAACATCACAAATAGATTATATCTAACAGTGTGAGAGTACCCCAGGGTGGATTTTTGCTTTTCCTTTCCTTTTCCTCCTGTATCCTGTATCAGTATAAAAGTTAATGCTACACGTATTGACAGCATCTGGAAGGTTTTTACATCGACATCGATACATAAACATATTTTTTCAATAGTTTGGTTTGGTGCCAAGATCATAAATGACGATGTCAGAAGAACACACATATGTTGGCAGATCGGTGATATGTTTTTCCTACAGTCTTAGACAATAAATACTGGAGAAACTGAAAGAATACTTCCTACAGCTAGATTTCAAATTCTAACATTTGTCATCAAGACATACGTTCAGCAGCTGTCTGCTCCATTGGCAATAAATTATAGGCAGGGTTTGGGCTTTTACCCCCAACTGAGCATCATTTCATCTTAATTCCAACACCTTTGAACCAGAGAATGGACTCATAAACCCAGAAATGTTCCACTAAATCTGGCTAGTGTTCATTGTATCTCTCCTGTGTCTCGTTTTAGGAACTCTTCCAAATGCACAAATATAGAAGTGTCAAAGTGTTCCATAAAAAGTTCCATATTAAACCTAATGGTTTTAGCAATGTATGCTCTCTTTTTAGGTGGATTTACCTTTTATAAGCACTTCAGAAAGCTTACACTGAACTAATCCGGGAAATCAAAAACAAACTTTAAGTACTCCACAAATTCTCCACAAGACTTTTGGCATAATCTCTTAACAAAGTGCATGATTTACCCATCAGAGATCCCCTTTTATGTGTCAGCATGGAAAAATTTGCACAATCTCACATCCACTTCCCGAGATAGCCACTCCATGCTTTATATTGGTGCTCAAACTAAGACAAGCCGTAATAGAAGTACAAGACCAGTTGTGCTTCGTTTTGCCTGTCAAACACATTTATCCCTTTGTCTTTTTACAAACACTGAAACAGTAACATCCCAAAGACTGGCTGCAGCTGAAAGCATACGTACGCTGATTACCTGTAAAACACCAGAAGAAGAAAAATGGCAGAACACACCATACTTAGCTACAGAGGTTACACCATGTATCAAGATGCCTGCCTGTTGATAGCTTTTGTTTATTTCTCCTGCATTCAGTAGGTCTCAAGTTGTCCCACTCTTTATTAAACCTCCAAGCTAATGCTGAAACATTTATCCCCAGAGACACTTATTTACAAAGAATTAGACCCCTGAACCACTGACACGGCCCCAGCTGATCTCAATACTTCCTGATAAAGTGTTCAATAAGCTATCGTTGCCAGGCAACAAATGCAATTCTAGCTATACTGACAGAGCAGAGTTTTGGGGCGAAAACGAAACCAGCGGAGGTTTAAGATAGTTCCAGACCTCTTAATGTCACGACTTTCATAAATAAAAGATTTGGAGCGTCAGACCAATGCAGGCAGTGGTGCGAGACAAACACAAACACAGCATTCTGACTTTGCAGCCATGGGGCGGTGAGACGAGTTTAAAGTGAACAACTGACTACACGCTGTCACTCCCAAGGAATAAAATCCCGATCACAACCAATGGCAGAAATCGTCATCCTTGGGGTGTGGGTGTACAAAACACTTGTGACCAGTTTTGACTGAAGGGAGAGTGAGCCTGCCGTTGTTTCACGCAGCAGCTAATCTGGTTAACTCTGAGATATTCCAGTAGTTCTCTGGAATGAGCCTTTGTGTCTTTGCGATCTTTTGCTCTAATGCGAAGACAGTCGGTGTCAAACATCACAATTAAGTCATGAAAACACGATGAATCAGCCGGTAATTTCCTTCTTGACCCCCCCAGCACTTCATATTTTGTTATATTTTCTTGCGGGGTAACACTATCTTTTATTCGACGTCTCCGAGAGGTCGGTCGTTAAGTCAGTGTTCCTTGTAATTTTGTGATTGTGCGAGTAACCCCGTGCATTCAAAAGGCCTGGAAATGTGAATGCAGATAGGCCGCGGCCGTCATTTCATCTGAACGCTGGAACAAGAGTATTAATCACTGATGTCAATCGGGTATTGTTACAGAAGTGATTACAGGTGTGGGGATTGAATTGATAAAAAGGGCATTTCCCCGATGGCAACATACAATGTTGATGATGATGTTACAGAAATTAGATTTGATTTGTGTATGGACAGCACAGGAGAATTGGATTTCTCTTTATTTTCATTGGAAACCCAACATTTTATGGTGGTCATCTTAGGTTTTCCAGCCAGATCATAAGGATGTTGGACATCATATCATATGTCTTCATCAAATTTTGTTGCTGTTTCCTGATCTCTTATTGATTTATTCAGAAGGCAATCGTGTTGATTGTAAAACATTATGAGTTCTTTCATGAGTTCCCTCTGAATGAAATAGTGTGAGCATGGAAGCAAGCCAAGGTTTGCTAGTTGCCTGCGTGGAAGAGCTTATCTTTTCGTGGCTGCATGAAAAGTACATAAAATAGTATTGTGAAACCTAGTTTTTGACTGTGGTCCACAGCACTTCAAAGTTTGTTCAAATAATGAGTCATCCGGACGAAGAAAGTCATGGGGAATGCAGAACTCACAAATTCAGTGACAATTACTTGTACTTTGTGCTGTTGGCAAAAGTGGAAGCAAATGAGCAAATAGGAAGTAAACATCCCATATCATAATATGTACAGGCTCTTCAATATGAAGACAAAGTCCCATCCATCTGTTGGCTTGGAGTGCCTCAATTAGGCTTATTGTCTGGATTCAAAGGGTAGTTCAAAAGTATGTTTGACCAACACACCCAAACAGATTAATAGGCTCATCAAAACATACTTTACTGGTAATAACAAGGCCTACGTTGAGTCTTGACTCCTAGTTTAAGAAACACTACTTTAGAGACCTTTTGTCATGCTTTTTGTGCAGTTTGTGTCCCTATATATTTATATAAATGGCTGTTCAGACACAGTTTCCTCTTCACAGTAGTACATAGCTATAGGTACTTTCTCCTTAAAAGCCAGGCCATGCCATCCTAGAACCAGAAGTTGGTAAAAGTGGTGCTGTATTTCCCTATCAAGAGATACAGTAAGTATAAACAGCCCCCCCCCGTGTAATAAGTATGTGTCTGTGATTGTCTGTTTCAAAATATGTGCCATTTATAGATTTCAACGATCGGAGGCAAACCCTCGAAGTCCGACAGATTCAGTAGGAGAGAATGAACCAAAAGGTCTCTCATAGATTGGACGTTGGACATTTTTCTACAGCATCACTTGTTTTTTGCTTTCACATCATTATCGCAACTCCCCCCCAGCCATTTCGCATCCCTCCTAGTAAGCATTCGATTTAAATAATTTCGGGAAGCCAAATGGCGAGAGCGAAATCAGTCCCATGATAGACTGAGGGAGGGATCTGCGGACTGCTGTGGTCCAACAGACATATAACAGCGGCCAGAGTGGTTTCTCAAAAAATGTACAGCGGTTGAGATTCCCTAGAGCGCCCCCTGTTGAAGAACTAAAGTGTATGAACATTAAATAGAACTGGGAATCAGTCATCAGGGAGGTCAGGCTGCTCTCTCATGGACTGTACACTGGTCAGGATACTTCACATCAGTCCCTGTGGCCCCTGTGTGGTTACACAGATTCAGTAGGAGACTGGTCATCAATGTGGTGTCTCATTGACTGGACACTAGTCAGGATTTTCTTCTGGTGTCCGGCCAGGGACACTCCGATCCTTTGTAGGTCTCTGGTAAAACACACAAACAGATACAGATGAGAAAGTTTCCTGATTTACAGCACTGGGTTGCAACCAGATGACACATAGATCACATGACCTGTTATTTATATCTCAATATGACTATTATATTAGTTGTTTAGTTTTCAGTCTAGTGTGAAATAGAGGATCGAGGCTACCAATCGTCTCAACGCGGGTCTCGTTTGTATACACTAATTATACCAAGGTATCAGGTTTAATTTGTTTAAAAAATGCTACATATAGCACCTTTATTCATGAGGAACGAAGGAGAGAAGCAAGGAAGGATGGAAGAAAGACACATAGGCATACACACAGACCAGTAGTCAGCCAACCAGCCAACCTACCAGATGACTACTTGGCAGTGAGCTGTGTGAACGAACAGGCAGGGAGAGAGGGACAGACAGAGTAAAAAACGGGCAGTTAGACAGGTAGACCTACTCTGCAGTGAGTTGGGTGACAAGGGGCAGGGAGGTGAACCCCGAGCCCAGGAAAGAGTCTCGGTACTGGGTCATCTTCAGCGCAGCCAGCCAGTCTTCCACAGAGCTCACCCTGCTCATGTCTGGAGCCCCGCGGTCTAACAAGGGATGATGGGAAGGACTGCAGAGACGGGTTAGAGAAAAGCACTGTGTCACTGAAAAGGAGGAGTGATACAGAGATAATACTGTGTAGCTATACTGTGTGTGTGTTTGTGTATGTAAATGAGTTATGTATCTCTCCTCACCCAGGAGGAAGGTTGTTGGTGCCGGCTTTGAGGGATGCAGGGTTGCGTATCATCTTGTCCAACATGCTGACAATATCGGAGAACTTTGGCCGGGCATTCCTGTCTTTCTGCCAACAGTCCAGCATCAGCTGGTGTAGCACGACTGTACAGTCCATAGGAGCTGGCAGCCTGAAGTCCTGCTCTATGGCATTTATCACCTGGGAGACAGGGAAGAAGGGAAGGAGAGAGAGAGAGAGAGAGAGAGAGAGAGAGAGAGAGAGAGAGAGAGAGAGATAATAAACATTCAG
>CABFOS010077536.1:2177-12704 GCA_900660315.1 Diretmoides pauciradiatus | reverse complement strand
AGTACACCTGTGATAATTAATGAAACAATTACATAGGAAAACACAACCTTTATAACTAATATATTAAGATCATGAAAGCTTATCTGATAAAAGTTTTCATCTTAAAGTGTAAATGTGTCTTTACTCAAATAGATAGTAGAGGATCGGGTTCCCAATACAAGTAATACTCTGAGATTCTTCTGTGTGATTAATTTTAATGATTCAGTATATTTGTACACATCCATCCATTTTCATGGGTCCTCTGGCTTCTATTAGAATACAGAAACACACACACGTACAAACTGACATTGTCAAACATTCTCATAATTCTCTCAGTGCAATGCAGCGTTCTAGTGAAATGGCATTAGTTTTTCCCATCATCCCCCGGGCTGTGTGTCATAAGGGAGGGTCAGCTGTCAATCACCCCGTCTGATTGGCATGACCAAATGGGCAAGTGTGTGAATACTGATGGTGACCTTGGGCCCTTTGAACATTTTCCCCATGTTTCTGTTTCTTGGTTCTTTCTGTATTTGATTACGTTTGTACAGAAAACACATTTCATATGCATCATAGAAGTCCCTCCCTGTTGCACAAGAGTTTCATTTTGATCCCTCGCCCCAGCCTACCTCACTGAGATACAGCACGCTGCTGATATACTCACATCTGCTGCTCACATACTCTCTCACTCATTTGTTCTTTCTCATCTCTTCGCTTTGTCTTTCCTTCGCATTTGATGTTTTTTCTCGTTCTGTTCTTTTCTTGCTATCCCATGTTCACATTGTCATTCTTTTTACATTCTCTCTTCTATGTGTTGTATGTGTTTGATGTTTCATTCTGTATTGCCACCTCTTGATGTTTTATTCTTTTTTCCCTCATTTCCATGTTGCGATCATCTTCATCATCTTTCTTTGCTGTTCCATATTTCCGTTTCACTGACCATCAAATGTAAGGAGCGCAACATTTATAACATATTCATTCATTCATTCATTCATTATTTTCTTCATCCGTTTACTGATTTACACTCCATCTAGTATCCATCTAGTATCTACTATCTCATTTTCCAATCATAAGCTGGGCCTTTGCTATGAAATGAAAATAGAATTTCCAGGATCCAGATGCTGCACATGGTTCTGTCAAATACATATTGATTCACTTTTAGAGACACTTTGCGTGCATATGTACAAATAAAAAAGAAACACAACCTTACTATGTAGACACTGTGTATCAATGCTAATGTGATCTTGCTGCATCACCTCAACTTTGTCTTTTGGAATGAAGTTGCAGTAGTGAACTTTCCCTCTAAGGTCTAGTGAACAAACACTCTGGAGGACAGAGCAGTATTGTGTTTCATGTACTGCTGTTTTATAGAGAAGCACTATATTACTGCTATCATTTTATACCACCATAAATCCAGTCAGATGTATAGGGTTTTTAAGAGATGTATAGGGTTTGTTTAGTGTCAGTTTGAATCAAATCTGATTCAGCTGGGGCTTGTATCACGGATCTGTTGCCTTCACGAGTTTAGAGAAACTATTGGCCTTGGTCCTGAATTCAACACAACTAGACATTGTGGCTCAAATCAACTTTAAGTCTAGTACATGTTAATCTAATGGAAATGTACTGTACTAGGAGGATGGGGTGTAGTATTTATCTTCATTGCTATGATAAAAACCTAACTCTGAATAACTCCCGTGAAATGGTCTACTACATTTAATAACATTTTACTGTAGCAACTCAGCAGGCTTCAGAAGTGGTTTATGACATAATAACATTTGCTTCCAGCTAAATGGCTGAAATGAGCCATTTTGACTCGTGAATAGACAGACCTGCAGTAAAGGATTATTTTCCTGATGTGTTTGCTTTGATACTGTGTCATTATGTGGCTGATGTGTGTGTGCAATATTGTGCTGAGCAATATCTCAAGACTAAATTGTAATCATTTCCTCAGAACCCTAAATTCCAGGAGCCTGTCACCCTAGATTTCCTGGATGCTGAGCTAGAGAATGACATCAAAGTGGAGGTATAGTACACACAGAGGCATGGAACCATACGCACAGACACACTCACACTCAAGCAAACATACAAGGGTGGATGTGTGCAGACAGACACACAGGTGCCGGATGTCTCATGTCTCCTCATGAAGCTATCATGCACGGTCCCCTAGTGTGATTTACTTACTGTCACTAACCAGTAAACCGAGACAGAATGTTTTCAAGTCAGCGGATACCCAATGAATCAGACCCAAAGAGACCGGAAATATACAAGCTCTCTCTCTCTCCCTCTCTCTCACTCACTTGATCACTCTCTGTAGATCAGGAGAATGATGATAGACGGTGAGATAGGCGAACAGACCATACAGACTCTGGTGAAGACTCAGGATGAGGTAAGAGAAGATATAGGGGTGTATATATAGCACACTATGTTGGGGGTCTATGCAGTGTTCCATCATGCATCTATCCTGTATTTGCTCTCACAAGTAAAATACAACTGTAATTTGTAGCACAAAACTTGTGCCTCTCAAACAACTTCTTCATAACAGTGTGTGTTTAATATTGTAGTGCATGCTATGAAAAGTGAGACATCTATCATGGCAGTATCAACATCCTGTATCTCAAAATCATATAAAATGTATAATGTATCAAATGTAGAAATCCCAGTCTGTTCAAATACTTTATCTAACATGTGTCTCTAAGTAGTTTGATCAAAATCCCAGCGTTGATCCTGTTATACAACATATTACATAACAATCTTGTGAACAATTTTGAATGTCAGTATCTCTGTGTGTGGTCTTTGACAGAAGTACATAGATAGAGGAGTCAGGACGTACACTTGGGCGCCGGTCAATGGAACAGACTACAGGTGAGCCGTCGTCTCAGCCACATGAGCGGATATTCTACACCGGTGCTGTCATATGTTTCACTGTGGCACTAAACACATTTGAAATCGAATGGATTTTAAAATTGGTATTGTCTTTATTATGATACCTGCTGTTCTCCAGTCGATGGAGGACACCATACAAACCAATAGGGGTCACTCTCTAGTTATGGCCTGAAACGTGTGACAGTGATTCTCATTAGATGTACAGTATTACAGTAACCTTTTCAATCTGAACCACAGACTTTGTCTTGATTGGAAACATTCACACTTCAAATTATGCTGCACATAACATTTCAGAACATGCATGTGCATATTTCATATTCTGATTAAGCTTTGAGATAGAACATCAATACATTTCAGTGTCTCCCAAACAACTTCCATCCCCAAAATTCCGTCATTATCATTTTGATTGCATTGTTCTTTTCCCCAGCCTGGCCCTTGTTCTGCCTAAATACAGTGAACACTTCATCCAAGCTAAACTGGGGGACGACATGAAACAAGCTATGTGTGAGTACAGCGTATGCCATCATGTTGACATACAGTCAGCAGTGTGCAGACACATCTATCAGATGTCATTTCTACTGGTGCATTACAACAAACTCTGTTAGATAACGCATCATTTCTTAGCATCATGTCCTTGAATAGCTCCACTTGTTTTTTATTACTTGCTCCTAGCTGGAACCGCTCTTTGTATTTGCTTCTCAGATCAGTGGGTCTCTACAGTGCTTCTCCTTTGTAGTGTAACCCGGTGGTCAGTTGCCCTGTACTCCCACACACGCATACACATGCTTTCACTCTTCCAGATCCACACCAAACACTGGCCCTTTTGATCTTGTCTACTTCTTGCTTCTTTTCTCTCTTCTCTACCCTCTTCTGGCCCTCTTCTTGGCTAGGGAGAAGACAGAATCTCCGGTACCTCCTCCCCCTGCTCATTATCGCCTCTCTTTGCAGTACCGCACCCTTTCCACTATGTTTCAATGGGCCAATTCTATCTCTCCACCTCCCTCGCTTTCATTCCATCTGTTATTTCTGAAGGCTAGCACAGAGTTACATGCTACCAACAGCAGATAGACTCCACTATCTGTCTGAATCTTTCTCTGGGTTGTAAAACTGTCTTCACCTCTTTCTCTTTCTTCCTCCTAGTATCCCTCACCCCCTCCCTTCATTCCTTCTCCTACTCTTCTCCAATTTACCTTTTCTCTGGTTGTGCTTCCTAAGCTATCTCACTGTGTGTTAAACACAGTGAGATAGCCTGGCTGCTTCTCCTGACAACATAGCTAATAGTTGGTCATAACTCACAAGGAGACAACCCATTCACACACACACAAGCATCATACTTTTTTCTAATCAGCTTGATTTTGATACAAGTTTTTCTCCCATGTGTCTTCTCCTGTTCTGCTTGTACTGTATGTTGGAATCTAACAGCTTCTTCTTGGGGCAAGTACTCAATATTCTAATGTCTTCTATGTTTCACCTGCCAATTAAGTCTCCGCTTTACAACACTGCATGATCCTTTGTGTCTTTCTGCTCGTGCTTGCATGGTTCATTTCATATATGGATGGACTGATGGACAGATGGATGGATGGATGGATGTTTAATTAATTGCCTGTAAGACTGAATGAATGACTAATGTCTAAAGACATCATTAAGTATAAATGCTTAATGAGGGTTTAGAGATGGATGGGTGGATGGGTGCTTTGAACAACGAATATAAAAAAGACTGGATTCAGCACATAGGCATCTGGCTTTAGTGATTTTTTTTTTACAACTTTGATGTGATGCCATAAAGCATAAACGGCTGATGGAGCAGTTATTCAAGCAGATGAGATTTTGACTGAATGCTTCTGCCTCTGTATCATTCCCTCTCTGCCATAAAGAGTCTGTCAGTGTGCCATAAAGACTGTCAGAACGTTTACAGGCCTGTTAAAGAAAGTAACACACCATGCCTGGCTGCCACAGACAATCTGATAGGGAGAGAGGGACTCTAAAGATCTCTGTACAGCCATCTAGAGTTTCACACTGGAGCCAGACTACCAATACCTCGATCCATCTTACTGCTTTCCTCCAATAGGTGGTTTCTGCAGCTGCTCGTCCTGCTAATGCATTTGGGATGTCCCCTAACCATGGGTGTGAGGGATAAATTCAGATCTTACCATACTGTGCGTTTCGGAGAGTGACCTATTTACAGGGTTGAATTAGTCCCGTCTGCGTGTGAGAAAGATGGTGACGGAAGTGAGAAACAAGGAAGAGAAAAGATGTTTGGTGTAGAAAGCAGTCAGATGGGAGAGCCACCCTGCCCAGCCTGTAGAGACAGAATGACAATGAATCTGCCTGTAATGTTTTACGTGAGGGATATTGTTTCGTCCTGCATCAAGTTTCCATGACCCCACTGATACTCAGCCGTTTGTAATAGTTTTCGCAGACTGCACAGTGCGACTACATACATTTTAACCGCAATGTCCAAGATGTCTTCATTTTCAGAGAACAGCGAATGATGGTCATTCATGCTTTTATGAGATAAGAAATACTAGACACGGCATTTGAATAAAATCTAAAGCCGGGGTGGACAAAGCACGGAATCGTTAGACATTTACTGTAATTGCGAGTCATAATGTTTTTGGACAGTGTTTCCTTGCATGCCTATGCTCTTGTCCTCATCTGGACAGTCCCTGTTGTGTATCGTCCAAGAGCATGTACATACAAGAGTTTTTATTTTCTGTACTAGACATCAAATGATTGTTATTTTACTGTTGTACAACATTACCTACTATGGGACAATATTTGCTATTTTCAACGTATTTGCTATCACCTGTTTTTCTCTCTGACTCTACATTCCTTATATCTTCTCATCCCTTTCTCTCTGGGGTCACAATAGGGCAAGAAGGCAAGTATTTCTCAGTCACTTATTCACTTATGCCTCACTAATGCAGCTCCATTCTCACTCTCTGCCCGTATCCAGCACCTCATCTGTCCAACTGTGTGTGTGTGTGTGTGTGCTTGTGTGCGGGTGTGAGCATGTACACACATACGTACAGTCACCAAGTATGTGTGCTACTGTGTCCATGTGTTTTGACCAGCAACATTCCCTAAAATGCAATATGACCACCAATCCATCATGACTAGATGAATTCAGAAGTCATGCAGGGCTCTGACAGAGGACTTTCTGAAGACTTAGTCTGATTATTGGGATCATGTATTGCTCTGTGATGGGCCTAAAGCATGTGTATTTGTGTTTTCAAAAGCCATGGAAACCATACAGCTGGAGAAGTTTGATGAATTTGGTCACACCTTCATTGCTCCCAGGTGAGCGCTCACGACACTGCAGTCCGACCCACTCTAGTATACAGGAAGAAACAAGAGGCAGAGATTGAAATGTTGCAAACGATGACACTCACTAGTGGTGGCAGTATGCACTGATCACTATGGCAATATTGTATCCTGTTTGTTCAGGGAGTACTGCAAGGAGCTGAAGATGTCACAGAACAACACCCAGTCCCTCCTCGACTTCAACCAGTACATTGATAGGAACACTCCAGATGCATGTGAGTCATACATTTTTATTTATTTTTTCACTTGATGCATACATTATGCTTTAGGTCTGTTAGCTTGCTGTATATACTGTTATGAGTATTATAATACCACAGACCCACTCAAGGCCACCATATCTATATCGCTTACGTCATTGTGAGTGTGTAGTTATGGGTGTGCAGTATGTATATTTGCATGGGGTATGTTTTGCTGTTAGAGTGGATTTTCCCACTCTGATATCATGCTGGTCAACCTCTGAAGGTCAGAGAGTGATGTTGGTCATTTGATTAGTAAGTTCTGAGCAGAGTGACCTCAGCCTGATTGACTGAGTTTCCTAGAAGCCTGATGTTGTCATTCTCCACAGTGACTCACAATGTTTGATTTGTCATCTTCTAATGGATCATACCCCTATTATGGCTTACCACCATCCAGCTACTGTAATGGATCTAGATATCCGTGATCCGTGGTGCATGTATCCAAGGTTAAGGTTCGTTCGTCCGTGTACAAGATTATGCAAAAACTACCAGACCGATTTTCTGTGAAATTTTGGGGCGGATCCGAATCACAGGGTGCCGCATAGGACGCCCCGTATACAGGAAATGAGCTCTAATTGCTTAAAACATCATCCGATCTTCATCAAACCCGGTGGAAGGGTGTAGTATCGGTCAATGACGACCTCATGAGATTTTGGAGATAATCCGAATCACAGGGCGCCACGTACACAGGCAGTGAAGTCTAGTTGCTTAACGCATCATCCCTTAGACATTCTACTTAATCTGCATGTTCCTTAAGGGTCACTGGGCACAATTTAACATGGCCGCCACCCAACATCATCAACGCAGCTGCGTGAACAGGAAGTAAGGTCTAATAGCTTAACGCAGCATCCGATTTTCATGGTACCTGCTGGATAGGTGCAGCTTGGCCCAAGGCAGAGCTATTACATTTTGGAGTGGACCTGAATCTGAATTGCATAAACAGGCGACATGCATCGTGGGCGGAGGTCTGCGCTCCCGGACGCACCTTTCTAGTTGTTAACACATATGTTCATATTTTAGTTTTTGTAAAGTACCTCTCCTGACATTGGCATGAAGCTACCATGAAGCTACACCAGCCAATCCCTCTCAAAGCACATCCAGCTAACTGGCTGTAGAACACAGGGACCGAGAGGTCTTACAAAAACAGGTTTTGTTGTTGTATGATTTCCTGACAATTGCCATGAGATCAACCTGATCTATTTTGTTACCTTCATTCATCCAGGGAACTGGGATTTGGCTGAACATGCATGCTCTCTTCCAGCCTCCTACTTCACATTCATACAATTAATCACATTCATGCTTGGAGCCTGTCCAGTATTTCTACTGTTGGCCAGTGAACAGCTCCACTGGAGCGATTATGGGTGAAATGCCTTGCTCAAGGGCACTTCAACACGAGTTCTTGAGGGAGCCAAAGGCATTACTGATTCACATTCCCTGCCCAGATTTTCCCAAATGCTCCAGGGATTTAAACTAGCAACCTTCTGATCACAAGCCTGTTACTCTAACCTATCCTCACACTACCTTGATCACCACTGCTCCATTTAAGTTTCCATTTTAAGACGTATCTTGTTTAATTCCTAGGTAATGTGTCCCTGGTGAGTAGACTGATCCTGGATGCCGGGCTGACAGCTGAGCTAGTTAACCATTGGAAGGAGCAGACACTGTGAGTTACACGGCCAATTAGGAGTGCAGTCCCAATTACATGTGATGAAAGCTCGGCACAAAATTCGTATCACACCCAACCATACCAAGCTTTGCCAAGATATGTTGATTTAAAGAAAGTTAAGCAATTAGACCAGTGTGTTTCCCTTCATGATATGCCCACTTGTCAGAAAAAAAATCTGTACTTCACTAGATACACACAAGAACAGGCAAACTCAAACACACACACACTACAGGCTCTGTTCAGCACTAGGGTATACACAGACTTGGTTCCAAAGTAAAACCATGTCGCACTCACAAACATGCCCACCATTTCCAATATGATGATCTTCTCCCTCTGTAATTGACTAATGTTTGATTGGCTGCTGGTGTTTTTCATATTCTCAGGGACGGGATAGTGGCCAGGTTTGTAGCCACAGATGGAGGGATCACCAGAGTCTATCCCAGAAGGTACTCTCCCTTCATACAGCTCAACTTCACTTTTAGCTTTAACTTGACAGTGTTTGTTCTGGCTTTGGGGAACCGCACGGTAACTATTGCCCAGAGATCTGATGGTGTAAATGTGTGAGACGAAAATGGGTACAGACTGTGATACTCTTCGGTTGGGCTACTGTAATTTTGGTCACTTTTCTCACCTGCTCCACTGGGTTATTTTCCAGAACATGGAAGATTAGATATTTTCAGATGAATTGCCAGAGGCGGCAAGGCCACACAGGACACGGTTCAGATCCATATATCCAGCAGCCAAACGCAGCTCATTTTCCTCAATTTTCTCATTGCTACTTTCGTCTCTACTACACTGAGACGTTCCATTCGGTTAGAATACAACATTCCAGTTCGAGATGAATGCATATTCCTCTTGACTATAAAACATGAAACATCTCTTATTGCTTTTACTGGATCTCGTCCATGTCATATATCCGTTGCTTTGGGTGTGACTCATTTTGATGACTAAAGTTTGGCTATAGATTTGAATTTAAATAGTTCAGATAGATCTGCTTCAAACACATTGCTTCTGTGTTTTATGCCTATAATGGTCCATATATAATGTTATGTGATGACCCTTTCAGTGCCGGGGAGGAATGGACTGAGAATCCCGAGACATATGAGTCCAGCTTGTACAAGAGGAGCCTAGACAACGAAATTTACATTTTTACTGCTCCATATTTCAACAGTAAGCTTCCTGTTACTGTAGGTGTATGTGTGTGTGTCTACCCTTTTTCTCTCTCTTTGCACGTCATTCCAAGTCTACTGGCAATGATCACATTCTGGAGCCTCTCTGATACCACTCTATCCTATCTATCCTTCTCCTTTTCCCTCTGTGCCCCCTCCCCCTTCCCTGTACACTCCCTGTCATCTCCACTGATCTCTCTAACAGACTACAGGCCAACGTCTCTGTAGTGTAACTTAGCAGTAGTTACACTTGACTGCATTAACACATGTAATGGCTTCATGGACTCCACTCTCTCACATGAGTACATGAAATGCAAGCAGATAAACATGTATGGCATTCCCCACAATCGATTGTGACTTTGTTCACAATTCAAATGAATGCATGCTGCAATGTGTTTAATTGACCAGTGATTTCTGCTTCTCTTCTCTTGTCTATCCCTCCATCATTGCAGCAGAGGGAAGGGAACCTGGCTCTGAGTTAGGTATTCTGGTGAGCAAGTCTGTGGACGTCAACATCGATGAAGTAAAGCTCAAACCAGCAGGTCAGTCTTGCCAACGACTCTAATGGACTGCACCTCATGATGTTCACAATACAGAAATAAAGACTCAATCATTCAAGTTGTATCTTTGCCTATTTCATGGTTTGTTCTGCAGTGGTGGGAGTGAAACTCAACATCACATCCTGGATGAACAGCTTCATAAATGCTACATTGAAAGTGAATGTAAGTCACGTTCATGGCTTTTGTTCTCCATTGTATTGTATGCGTTCAAAATCCTCATTACACACTTTCAGTTCTGCCTTCAGCTCTTGGTCTACAGTATATTACCCCTTGTGATGTGGTTCATTTTTCCCCCTGCAGTGTAAGGATGAGATATGTGGCTGTCTGAGGAATGATAAGGTACAGCAACACAACTCTTGTTATAATAGTTTTTAATACAATCTGGAATTTATTTGACCATCTAAATCTTGGGCATATCCACATTCTGTATGTTTTTGAAGACTTTGAAGGACACCATGTGTAAGAGTTTAATTCCAACTTCAGATATCCACCATTTCAAACATCTGATGCGTAGGCTTACAAAATTATTGCTGGCAAGAAAGCAAATCATACTACTAGTTACTATGTTATGAGCCATCTTAAAGGATAATTCCGGTCATTTTCAAAGTTAACTCTATTTCCTCGTGTTAGTGTGTGTTTCTGACTTATGGGGACAAAAAGTTTTGAAATTGGTCCAGTAATGATGTAGCGGTGGTTGTTTAGCGATTAGCGTT
>CABFOS010077499.1:0-11346 GCA_900660315.1 Diretmoides pauciradiatus | reverse complement strand
ACTATTAAAAAAATAATAATAATTATAATAATAATAGTCTTGTGAGCTGGTCAGACACAAAACAGAAGATGTTTCAATACAAATTGTAATACATTTGTGCAAATGTCATTCAGCTATTTGCACATGTTGTTATGCATGTGTGAGTGCCAGTTTGTCTATTGGCTGTATGTTTGGTTTTCACAACACTTCAGATCTTCCCACGCATTCCAAATTAAAAACAATGGGTCTTTATTTGCATGATAGTCACAATCGTTGCACAATTACAAATCAAGTGCACTTCACATCTTGCGATACGTGCTCATATGTCTGAGTATTTACAAATATGATGCCACACATTTTTCCACAAGGAAGTATTACTTGATTTTGTCCCTATACAGAGTTCCCGTGTCAGGACAGAATCACTGTCACCCTGTGTGTGTATGATTAAAGTATAGTTGAGCACTATGAACATAAACCAAAAGTCAAACACCCAGTTACTGATCAACCTGTCATTTACTATTAATGACCATTTTCCTGTGAAATTCCAAGAGTTTTCTGTACGTCTTGTAAGTCAGCAAAATGGGCCAGTTCAGAAATGTTACCGTGGCCCCAAAACTGCTGATAACTTCCCATTCATTACTCATTATTCGGTGCCTGTTTGTAGTCAGGTGAGCTGGTTGGGAGGCATGACATCTGACAAGTCATCCTCTGAAGAGAAAACATGTCAACTGTGTGGGACATTTTGACCTTTCCGAAGTATCTGAGCGGATGAAAGGGAAATGACTCAAACTCATGAACAAGCTAAAGGAAGTGGTTAACACACTTTAGACCTGGACAACTGGACAACTGGAGCTACTCGTGTGTTGCATAAAAGTAAAAAATGATTTGAGCACAGTGTCACATCATGGAATTCAAATGTAAATGTCATGTTTGTGAACTGAGATTGTCAGCACAAAATGGAGGTACATTTTCAAATGTATTGCCATGACTACAATCTCGGAACCCAGAAGCTATTATGGATAACGATAGTAGAGTCTGGGTTCAACTCCCACTGTGTCTGGGTTATCTGGTCTAGCCAGAGGATCCGAAGAACCACTTCCTCTTCCGGCCGCCGGTCATTTAGTTTTTAGTTTTTACGGCCATTTTTTAGAACAAACTTTTGCCATATCCTGTCAGCAAACAAGCTAACACATCACGTTTGTCAAGTAAATACCTTAAACAAAGCAATCGGACTGTAAAATGACCCGTAGATAGTGACTTCCTCTTCCGGGACCGGGCATCTACCGGCCGTTTTTCAGTCTGATTGCTTTGTTTAACGTATTTACTTGACAAATGTGATGTGTTAGTTTGCTGCTGACAGGATATGGCAAAAGTTTGATAAAAAATGACCATAAAAACTAAAAACTAAATGACCAGCGGATATCTGGATATCCTGGTTAGACCGGATAACCCAGAACTAGTGGCTGTCGCCCCCAGAGGCTCAGACGGTCATCAGACTGATTCAGCCTTCAGATTGCCATGACTGAAATCCTTAGTTTCTCCCTTGACAGTATAATGTTTATGTGGTGTTGGATGTACTGTATGATGGAAACCTCCACGGGCCGTACAACACGAACCACGTATCTCCACTCACAAAGTAGCGTTCAATTGTAGTTTCAACATGCTTTTAGATGGAACAGCTCATAACTTTGCTTTAATACCCAGAGTTGACGTACCAGGTATCAAACCAAACATGCTATAGTCTTTCTCACCCTACGTTCTCCTCCTTCACCTTCAAGAGAGTTTACACATCAGATTATGAAGAGTCAGGTGCTGAAAACAGGACTAGCACATTGTTGCTGTCGGGTGAAAACCTCGTAACCGTGCACGTGTTTATGAAACCAAGTAGATCAACTCAAAAATACATGGTGCTCAAGCTAAGAACTGTTTTTCTTAGTTGACATTTTGGAGATACAAGGTTTTCATCATTAAGACTTTGGTCTGCATGTTTCACAAAGTTTTTTTAGTGGTCTATAAAATGATTCCTGTTGAAGATTTATTCTATATGATTCCGATTCTGAATCTGATCCCATAGTTGCAGTAGTAAGGAATAAGCAATAGAACTGATAAAAAGTATTTGAATGTGAATTTGAGCATAGTGGTTTCATACTGCACTGCATTGACTTGAACTATAGCACTGATAACAAATAGTGCTGGAAATCCTGACGCTTCCCTTTAAACAAAACAAACCTTATTTAGGGACCCGTTTATCTGAGACATTAGATGATTTAGAGTAAAATAAGCATCTGAAGAACTGTGAAAGTGACCCAGATTCAGCACCACAATAGAGAAGATTGTACTGAGCTTTGGAACAGCCGTCGCACGTTCATCCCATGCAATCATGTTCTCTTGAGATTAGAGGCTGGATTTACATTCTATACAGGATAGTGGTTGACTTGTCTTCGCCGAGCTGTCTCTTGATGCGCCCTGCCAAGCGCAACAACTTTCCCAGAAGGCTCGGCCAATTTTCTGTGTTTGTGATGCATACCTAATTACTACTTTTGGAGTGAAAGTGAGTTAAATGTTGTTTTCTGTCATGTGCGAGGCATCGAAATTTATAATTATCTCTGAAAACAATGTGTTTTTGGTTATTTCGAGGTCTGAGAAGTGTTTCCCTCTAACATTCACATGGATAGGTGTCCTATATATAACTACACCCAAAACACACAATTCATTTGAACGTATAGTACAACAATGCATCATAGCTTACTGATTGAGAGAACATACTGAGAGCACATTGCACCGATCAATGGGTCAATACCTCTTTATATACCGTCTATGGTCAATACATGAGGTTGATGCAGATGTTGGTATCAGAAATTCTGTTGGATGTAACAATAAAACTGGAAGGGTTAAACAATAATACTAAGTAATGAGTATATACAAGAATGAAGTATAAGTAATACATTGTTTTTCACAGGATTACAGGTGTATCGTTGTTTACTAACAGAAAGGCATCAAGTATTTGGATTTGATCTTAGTAATCATTCAATCAATCTTTCATTACAACAAACACACACACACACACACACTCTCCTTCCCTCTGCATATTTATGGATGATATGTGGATGATTATAACTCTCTTATTTAACAGTATTGTAAAACCATTAGAGATTGAGAGTTAAAGCCCAAGAAGTGTGATTAGAACAGTGGTCTTCAACCGGGGGTCCGCAGAGGTACTGCAGGGGGTCCCCCAATTTTTGTCATAATAATTGACAATTTTCACCAAAATAATTTGTGAGAATTAAAAATATAACAAAAATGATCTTGAGCAAACTGCAAGAGACAAAATAAATGATTCCTATGATGCAGTCTATAATATAGATATATATAATATATAAGCCTCATCAACAACAACAACAACAACAACAACAACAATAATAATAACCAAAAATAATTATCCATGGACATTTTACCAATCATAAACACATACAGGCTAATAACCCAGTATATAAATAGGTTAATAAGGTGAAATAAAAGGTGAATAAAGTAAATATAAAAGTTATTATAGGCCAGGCTTAAAATGTGACACATTTAAAAAAATGAATTACATGTGGGGGTCCCTATTCTGTTTATCTCTCGTCCAAGGGGTCCTTGGGCTGAAAAAGGTTGAAGACCCCTGGATTAGAATAAACTTTTGAGGAGGTGTCGCCCCCTAGTGGTCATCAGCAAGGTACTCACTCTCTCTCACTCTCTTTCTCTCTCTCCTTCACCAAGAAACATCTTCACAGCACCATACACTCATAACAGTGTTTCCACTTGTCTGTAGTGTTCACCTGTGCAACATGAAACCGTTTGTCATTGACACTGACACTGTAAACAGTTTAGCCGAGGGCCTCTAGGTGGCATCAACGCCTCAGTTCAGGTTACACTGACTCAAGAATGCACTCTGAGTGGAATTACCGGTTTCAACACTCTGCAATTAGTCAGTAAATAATCAGTAACATCCACCTTAAAAAAACTCTTTATCCACGTATGCATAGACGTGCAGCAGCCAGGGTAATGCTAATCCTCTGCTAGATATGAACTCCATGTTTCTCTACTGAACGGAGGGTTTGTGCAGAGGCCTCAACTCCAACCATCCAAATGATTCCTTCACACACACGTTCCCTTTCCATTGTACTGTACAAAATCCCACAGTTGTGCCAGATTTACAACATATTCTCCCAAAGTTGTTCAACGCTTCAGAACATTCAGGTGATTTCCCAGAAGCAGGTCAACTAGAAAACAAAAACCCTTTCGATTTCAGCGATTTCCAAAGACACATAGTGGCTCTGGAAACTTTTTTTTTTCAACGCTGCCTATCATATTTAAAGTTAGACAAGATAGAACATGCAAATAAATGACTGAAGAGCGCGGTCGGTTCACATGCTCAGGCCTATATTGGCCCTACCCTTCCTTCCCCTCTTCCCTCCCTCCCATCCCTTGCCAAACAGGATCTGTAGGATCTTACAGAGTCATTTTCTCAGGAGAGAGGAATGTCAGAACACAAGGCCTGGTGCCTGCTGGGACACGCTCCCGACATTCCCTCAGCCTTCCAGGGGAAAAGCCCAGCGGCCTCATCTGTCCGTTGCATTTCCCCTGACTGTCGTTGGGCTGCAGCTCTGTGTGTTAATATGCCGTATGTGTGCCGGATGTGCTGCAGACACACGCTGAGTCACCGCTGAGATGAGGTAGTCTAGCATGCCACCCGGCCTCCTTTCACCAGGTGTCCATGCAGTTCATGACCTCAACATTCAAACAGTTTTGTTGCAGATGTGACACATAACTGCAATCCTGTGCGTGTCTGGTTCTGAGGAAAGTGATGATTTGTTCAGTAATTGGTGGAGAAAGGAATGTTTCTGTGATTGTAACCAAAGTAATTCAGTTGTTACTTGAAATATAATGTTATTAGCATATTTGTAAAAGCACGCACATCCAAAAAACGGTGCTGGACAGAAGAAATAGAGTCCATGAACATTTATTTGTTCATACCACCATGAACGGATAAATGTTGATGGGAGCGTTATGTAGTGTGCGGACTCTACTTCTTCATTAACACATTTGCTTGACATGAATGCCACTATACAACCACACTGTGAAAAATGACAAAGACACTTTAATAATATTTTGTTGACTTTATGAGTTTTCACCATTTTTTTTAAAGGTTTCAACGTCTCTGTTTTGTGTACAGGTTATATACGATATTACACAGCAGACTGTCGTTTAGACTGTAAGCGACCCGGGTACATCAGAATATAAATATATTACAGTATTGAAATTGTGGAATTGTAATTGCACGAAATGAATGACACAACGTTAAAAAAATTAAAAAGAAATGTAAAGGATTATCTGGTTGATTTTTACATCGTCCCACATCACCACCAGTTCAGGTATTCAAATGCTATTGACAAGCAGAGGACAGAAATGTGATAGAACAAGGACACCCCAAGTTACGCTGCATTTATTCACACCATCCGCACAACGGTCCGAGTCCACAGTCCAACCCCGTGTCCTGCATCTGTCCCAGGGCCGTCTCAACACTAGTCTTGGCGTTTCCATTCCTTGAAAAGCAGAGTCGCCCTCGATGAAATGTTAAAAGTCACAAAGTTAATTTCCCCTCTCAAATCGACGGTGCTTTCTGCTTTAAACGATGGACCAGCGGATGGAAGGCGGTGATGAAGTGCTTGAGGGTTCTTTGTGAGATTGATTGGGGCTGTGGCTGTAGGTGGGGGAGTGAGTGACGCTCGGGCTGCTGGGCGGTGTGGAGGAACAGGAGGAAGACTTGGATTTAATCTGCAGCCACTTGTCTCCCAGGGCTTTGGCGAAGTGGTCGTCCACAGACACGCTGATGGAGAGCTGCTGGGAGCGAGCCTGCTGGTAGTTCACCCCGAGGCTTCTCTGGAAATGCTCCTCAACCCCATGGTCGTAGTTGCTCTTAGAAATCACTGGAAGAGACGAGATACGTGACGTCAGACACACACACCTTCCTGATGATGAAGCCTAAATGAGTCAATGGAGCTGTGTTGACACAACCGTGCGACTTCTGCTAATGTTTAGGGAGGGACGAGTGAGTAGACACACAAGAGCATGACTGACCTGATGAGTGGCTGCCGTGGCCGTCCGGTCTGCAGGAGGGGTTTCTTATGGAGGAGACACAGGTGATCACAGAGGGACGCATCTATGAAGGACAAAATGGATTGTTGATTGAGTGAAAACACAGACTGAATAAGTACATTCATAGGACAACCAATCTGGGATTGATGGCCACTAGTTCTGGGTTATCCGGTCTAGTCAGCGGATCCGAAGAAACGACTTCCTCTTCCTATTTCCTTATATCAAACTTTTGCCATATCCTGTCGGCAAAATAACACATCACGTTTGTCAAGTAAATACGTTAAACAAAGCAATCAGACTGAAAAACGGCCGGTGGATGACCGGTCCCAGGAAGAGGAAGTCGCTATCCGCGGGTCGTTTTTCAATCCGATTGCTTTGTTTAACGTATTTACTTGACAAACGTGATGTGTTTGTTTGCCGACAGGATATGGCAAAGGTTTGATATAAAAAATGACCGTAAAAACTAAAAACTAAATGATTGGCGGCTGGAAGAGGAAGTCGTTCTTCGTTCCGCTGGGTAGACCGGATAACCCAGACACAGTTGGAGTTGATCCCAGAGGCTCAGACGGTCGTCAGAGTCTCTGGGTTCCCAGATTAGTGGGGATGGGACGCTCCTTTTTGCTGCAGCTCCACTTTGTGATTTAGAGTCATAAAAATCTTGCCTAGTGCAGTTTTAATGCAATGCAGTACGGCCATGTGATACTATGACAGTTTTATGTTTTACCACTGATAACAAAAACAAGACCTGACACATTGTGAAAATAAGGATATTGGCTCAATTGTTGTTGTTTTTTATAATACAATATGGTAGTAAATTGCTGAGCTACAGAACCACTCTGATCCTTGAGTTTAAAGCTCCACAGATGATCAAGACATATGCTACCACAAGGGAGGAAACACAGAGACTGCAAACTCTGTGTGTGTGTGTGTGTGTGTGTTCTCCTATACTGTACATCATCTCTCCAGCAGCTTGCCAATCCTATGACACTAACAATCAGAGACAGCATTGCTCCAGATTCTCTTAGATGTTGTTTTGCTGGATCTTTTGAAGCAGGACAAAGACATTTTTTGATATCTAATCACTCTGCCTCTCAGCGCCATTTCTAGCTGTGAGCAGACAGAACTCATGCCACCCATACTCTTAACACAGAGCTACACTTTTCAATCATATACAGTAGGAGCACTCCAACCGCTGACAGTCCTGTCATCTTTTCAGATAAAGAAGGAAATTACAAGGCGGTCCCGCCATGGCCTCAGCTGGAGGCCAATCATTAGAAGGTCAGTCTTGCTGCAGATCCTCACCACGCTGTGACAGCTGATCTGACTGACAGTACCTACTGATGGATACCATAGAGCTATTAAAGGAGAGGCGCTCTCTAATATAGCAGAAGATTGCATCATTTGCACAGGTACTCTGAAGCACACACTGCTTTAAATGGCCCAATATCTTGGACATGCCATGGGGCCTATTAGTAGATAGAGGATGGTTTTCTCCTTCTTATCTGCCTGTGCTGGATCCAAGTGTCAAGTGTTAAGAGAGGACCTCTACATTAACCTTCACTTGGCTAATATAATGCTCAACAAAGTAAGTGTGGCTCCTGATGTATCAGGTGTGATCAATACTAAATCTAAATCCACTGCCCTCTTATTTCACCTAAGGATAATAATATAAGTATATCTATCAGGATGTGTCAAAGAACTACAACTATCTAATGAGGTACGGTGTAAAATGAAGCCATCACCACCTCAGAGGGCAGACACACTTCACTGTGCCAGACTCCTGTCTCCAGACTCCTTGGAGAGCAATCTCAAGGTGAATTAATTGTCCTTGAATTATTGATGTTTCGGTTGAAGTCGCCTCCATGCATCTTGACGATGCCTCAAATACGCAGTAAACCTTTACCTGTGGGGACAGTAAACCCTACTCACTCCAGAGGTCATTGACCACAGGTATCGGCAAGGACCAACTAACTCTACTATCAAACTGGGAAATAAGATCCAACGAGGGGCTAAATCTCAGCTACAGACTGGTGGAGATGTGACATTTCCAACACCCACCTTTAATTTCTGCAGCAGAGCAGAGAAATAACACCCAAAGGGCAGTGGTCTTTCAAATCAGGTATGCAACAGTTTCAGTGGCAATGACTAACTAACATGAAGAGTACCGCTGAATGCACTTCCTGTCTTTTACGTTTGGCACATGTGTTCCTGTTCATTGCACAGAATAACAAATATTTAATTGTATCACTGCTGGTTCACAGTTTCAGCGTGAAGGTGTGAGTGCGTGTGATATGAAGTGCCCTTCATCAAGGGGACTCCCAGCACTCATTCACTAACTGTTCCTCAAAGGGAAATGCTTTGATGACGAAATCGTGTGAAATGTGCTCCCACTGCCCTATTTCCTGCACTATACAGTATACACAACCTACAGTACACTATCTGTGTTTACTTGAATGCTCCAAGGCAATATGGGGCTCATTCACTTGGTCATGTTCATATTTCACACTCCCCGTTGATTCTGCTGCTGCTCAAACAATTGAATATTTAGTGTGGAAGTATAATAGCGCCAAATGTCCTCAATGAAAATTGTCATGTTGAATTGAATGAAGTCGAAATTCAAGACACAGATTCAGTAGTGTAGCGTACAATACACAAAAAACACACTCAGTATCTTAAATGTACTAACAAGCAATCATTTAAAACACTGAGTGAGAGACAGACAGACAGATAGACACAGACAAGTAGACACACACACACACACACTAAAAGAGAGAAGAAAAGAAGAGTTGAGGACTTGGGGGACATTAATGTATGGCTTCTATATTTTCTTCTCTAGTTGCTGCAGTGAAATAGTGATTCAGAATAGTTGCATTCTGCATTATCTATCAGTATAGAGGCTCATGAGATTAAAGTCAGGAGATGGAGCATTAACTAATTGTCTTTTTATTTTGTTTTTTGAACATTTTATTTGTAGTGGTTTTGCATACGTAACAAGACCAGTTCTCCGGTAACGTAATCCTATCCTCTGCCCTGTTTGTCACTATATTATAACAGAAACACTGTATACTGTACCTCAGGAATGTCATTACTTTACTTAAAGCACCAAATGACCACTTACAGTAACTTATAATCACATTATAACAGTGATTATAATGCATTATCAAATGACCTCATAAGTCATTATAAAATGCTTTATAATGTGTTTATAACGATAAGATTATAACACATTATAAGTATGTTTATAATGCACTATAATGCATTGTAGACATGAGCTTCATAGAAAGTGTTACTACCTTTCAGCTCCACAGAATGAACCAATTGTTGATGCTGTTCACATTAGGTCATTACGATGAGGAATGGCCTTGATATTTAACAATGCTGCAACGTGTCACACATATCAGAGTGTGTGGTGGTGGCGGCGGGGGGGGGGGCTGAGAATGCAAGAAGATGAACATGATTTGCTTCACATAGCAGCTGCAGTAGGGTGGGCCCACATATTTTCCTTCCAGGCACCATGACTGCAATGCTATTGTGATAAGATTGTTACTTTGCAATTTCACACCTAGATGAGAATGAGGCAAAATAAAATACATCGTTCAGGGAGGTAGAGCACGAGCACAGCTATGAATAAAAGAATACACATTTCAAAGGAGTAAAACTGTACAGTATTTCAACGAGATAGAGAGTCCAGATCAGTGAATTCACTGAATCTCATTTGATGACCATGAGATCGGGCTAAATGACCTCTCTGACTGGTTTGAGTTGAGTTAAAGATGAAGATAAACAGAGGTAAGGAAAGTTGATTTGTATAGCGCCTTTCATACAAAAGGGCAATTCAAAGGGTTTCACATAAATACAGAATAAAATAACGTAAAGTAGATGAAGAGCAAATAAAAGAAGGCAGAAGAGAGTTCTAAAAAACTAAAAAAGAATTTTAAAAAGGCAGAGTGCAGGAATTTGATCATATGCGATGCAGAACATGAACGTTTTCAGCCTAGTTTTAAAAACAGCCAAAGTTGGGGTATGTTTACGGTCTTCTAGAAGTTTGTTCCAGGTGTGTAGCTTAATATGGAAGGTAGATAGAGTACAGTAGATAGTGTGGCTCCATGCCACAGTAAATGTTTGGGGAAGTGGGCAGATCATAGTTGAACAGCATTAGACGAGGTTGCCAAAATTCTGTGTGGGTTCAAATAGAATTATACCCTTAATCCCCTTGATCTTCATACACTGATAAGCAGCCGTAATCCTTCACCTCACCAGGATTAAAAAAGAGGAGGAAAAGTGCAGTCGGCTAATTCAAAAGGACAGAGTAGCTACAGTAGTTTCTCCGAGCGGAGACAGCTGCGTGGCTTAAAGCAGAGAGCTACAGGCACCTTCACTAAGCCCTGTAAGCTTTGTTACAATATGCACAAAGAAAGCAAATAAGGCATAACATTGGATGCGTAAAAATGCCAGATGGTGAAAAATGGATATACAACAGAGAGTAAAGAATATGTTTAGTTGGAAAGTGGAAAGAGAGAGGGGCAAACCTGTATTTTATTTGAACTGTTACGCTGTTAAACTGTTATCATTCTTTGTAAATATTTCAAGGTATTTATAAGCAATTTGTTGGAGTAACTGTTACTTACTGGATATTTGACCTTTTCATATGTGAGTGAATGAATGAATGAATGAATGAATGAATGAAAGCTTTATTTGATGGACATCCAGTTACACTGAGCTATGCATATAAAATATACACAGATCAAATGCTCTGTTTTAGTGAATTATAGCTTTACGCTAATTTACAACACCTGTCCATATGTTACAATGTTACAATGTTATTTAGCAGACGCTTTTATCCAAAGCGACGTACATTAGGGATCATAAAGCACAAGCAAGAATACAATTAGAGGACAACAACAAGAGCAAGAGCCATGAGGCCAGCTTGAGTCCACTAGAACAAAAGAGTCAACAGGAAACCTTTTTTTTGGTGTGTATGTATTATGGTGGAAGTGCCAATAGTTAGTGAGATAAGCGCATCACATTCCCATACCAGGGACAAAAAGAGGAAGAGTCAAGTTAGTGAAAAGTAAGGTAAGTGCATCAGTGCGAAGAAGTATAATCAGGGGCCTTTCGATAAGTGCATCAAGTGCGGAGGTACTCATGAAAGAGCTGGGTCTTGAGTCTTTTTTTGAAGATGGAAAGAGACTGGGCAGATCTGATAGAGTTTGGTAACTCTTCCATCAGATC
>CABFOS010077491.1:4234-14903 GCA_900660315.1 Diretmoides pauciradiatus | reverse complement strand
TGTGTGTGTGGGTGTGTGTCTGTGTGTGTGTGTGTGTGTGTGTGTGTGTGTGTGTGTGTGTGTGACGTTGCAAGGGCATTGGGCCATCTGTTGTTTCGTGCAGCAGGATGGCGGAGGTCTAGGCCACAGTAGGGGGTCGGGCTGTGGACTAGGGGACACTGCTGGGATTAGCTAGTCTGATTACTGGTCTGGATTAGCCTACTATGCCTCTCTCTATCTCCCTCTATCTCTCTCTATCTCTCACATGCATAAATGGACAATCCAAACTTATCACGAGGTCCTAAAACTCAATCAAATAAATCAGTGAATGGTGTGTAATAATACTAGGCTAGTGAATAGATTGGATGACTGTGTGGTCATACTGTTATCAGCTGATTGGGATTTGAATGCATTGGAGACTATGAAAGCATTCATTTATTGTATCTGCTCCTATCAGCCTTGGTAATGATGTGAGAATTCCGTGACTTTTACTATTCAACAAATACAACACAACGCATAAAAGAAGAATTCCCTGAAGGAAAGCAGACAGCAATCAGACTTGACCCTGGGGTCATGCTCCCGCTAATGCTCTGCGGTTGATCAAGTTACAAGTAAACATAGTACATCTAATGGAATAGTATAAAAAGATAAATATAGAAACAGAGGATTGTGGCGGCTCAAAAGGACTAACAGAAAACCGCAATCACACACGCAAAGAGCTAAAGGGAGATTAACTCTCTTTAGCTCTGAAAACTAACCATAAATAAATATATCCCAACTTTATATAGTTACCCTTCCTGTCCTGCCTCCCTCCCTATTCTGTTCCCTCCTGCCCATCTGTCCACCCCTGCATCGCCCTGATCTGATCTGTTCATCCCACAGAGGTAAGAGGAAGTGAGAGAACTGACATGTAGCTATAGGTTTATATGCATGTGGCCCACTGTCCACACTGGGAGCTGTGATGGGCCTATATCAGTCAATAGTAGTGAACATGGTGTGAGGGGTTGCCTTAGGACTCCTCTGCTGGTCTCACACACACACACACACACACACACACACTGTAGTGCATTAGCGTCAGAAGATTTCTGCATTATATAATCTTTCCTAATAAACTAAATGTGTCTTTGTTACAGACATTTAGTGCAAAACAGGAAATCTGCGGGGTCTGCTTCTTTGTATCTGAATGAATGGGACATTGTTCATCATCCTAATGAACAGGGCAGTTTTCTCTCTGAAGCTAAAGGAGACGTAATTATATCATGTGACCACTAAAAGGGAAAGCAACATTACATGCTAAAAAAAGACAGATAAATACATCAAAGTCTCATCAAAGCAGCTGACTGATTTTAACAAGAAGCCTTTGTCCATTGTGGTTTCCCCCTGTGTTGCCAAACACACACACACACACACACACACACACACACACACACACACACACACACACACACACACACACACACACACACACACACACACAGATCTCCAGGACAACACCCTGGATTTGTCATGTCTTTGTACTCAGGCAACATAACCCTTCTGTGAGTCCCTCTCAACATGGGAGACCATCATCACTCTCACGACACTGAAAAACTGTTAGCTATATCAATCACTGAGCCTACAGTAATCTTGTTTTCTAGTAATGCATGAAGGAGACAGCAATGACCTTTACATTTTATTGGCCTTACACAAGCTGCTACTGAGCTCACAGTAAAGCGGTGCCCGTTAGCCATAGCTTGCAGTCCAACTGCAGTATTTTTGCTGAGCCAGTAGAGAAAACTGGACTCTGTCCTTCAGCAGTACTCTCACTGAAGGCAATGTCCTCATTACAGCGGAAATCTATTGATCAGACACCTTCAATAGGCTTCAAGTGGACAATGGGACGGCATTTCCAAGGGCCAGCAGGATGACCTTATTTGACCCCTAGGTCCAAAGGCCTGAAATCCCCAGCTGGTCATGCGGTCAATCAGACAACTTCTGACTATGCAGTTGATCAGAGCCCTTGCGAATATGAATTCCTATTGGTCCCTGCAATGTGTGGGACAGATCGGTCATGGTTACGGTGTAGCCAATCAGCAGCAGGCAGCAGGTGCAGTGGGGAGGGATGTGCAGCACTCTGCACCAAATGGAGGGCTGGGCCGCTGCAGAAGCCAGACACAACCAACACCTGAACTCCCTTCCACTGAAAACCGAATCCTTCCCCTGTTCACTAGTACTCTACTCGCCTCACTATTACACAACTGAAATAACACTTATGTTATATAACTTTATTTCATGACCTTAGGTGACATAGCGGTAAATCTAAATCCTGCAGATGCTCGTGCACTAAGTGTAGCCAGTTTCTCTTCTGCTATACTGCACTGAAAATAACTCAACCACGCCCCTGGTCACTAGCCAGTATGACCTTCTGACGAAGCTACTACTACAACCTTCATCTCTCTAATCCCCCATCTATCCGTGGCATCAGCCCACCTTTCCAAATATAATGACCTCCACACCCCTTAGTCAGTGTCCTATGAAGATGACCCCCCCTCTACCTCATCCCATCTGGCTCCTGTCTCCGTGGTAACCAATCCCACAAAGCACAGCGAGGAGAAACAGGAGCCATGGTAATGTGAGCCTTAGGTCATTATCCTGTAACAGGATATACAGGATATACAGACAGCCAGGCAGCCCTCCCCCTCCATACTCCTCTTCTCTCGCTATAAATCCCTCTCTCTTTCTCTCTACACCTACAGACCAGTTACTACTTGTCCTACCCTTCCGCTTTCTCTCTCTCTCTCTCTTGCTCTCTCAGCAGTGGCACCCTCCCCCCATCCCTGTCACGTGCCTGAAGGTGAAATACAACAGTCGTGTCCTCCCTTACTCTCAGCATCCGCTACTGCAGCATCACTAGTTGCACCATTGCAGAGAAGAAGGGAGTGAGCCAGAAAAGATGGGTGGACACAATTTAGAGTCTCTCTTTGTACCTCAGACAAAACGTGCCATTTGTCTCTATAGTATCCCTGACACATGCCCAAGTCATGCTCTTGCATCACAGCTGCTTCTAGCCCCGTTCCTTTCCTTTGTGTCAGCCTATCACAGCTCTTTACAGGGAATTTCCACACCCGTGGCCCCGCCCCCCTTTTGACGCAGAAGGCGCGTCGCGATGCCCCCTGCGGCCTTGGGGAAGGACAGCTGGCAGAGCCAAACCACAGCGCATCAGTGCGCCAGGGCGAAATTCGTGGGTGAGAGGGGAGGAGTGCAGGTGATAAGAGGGGCATGTGATAACCAGAACCCCGGGAAAGTCATATTCTCTTATATCCCAGAGAGCCTGAGAGCTCTGGCATTCTCTGAAATGCCACGATGTTCCCACTCAACATTTCACCCTCGCACTCCGCCGAACCTGACTTCACCACGGCAGCAGCACATGCGTAAGCACTTTTTGCACTCCCATCCATTTTGACGCAGTGCCTACTGATGCTGCCTAGTTGGCTTTCGCGTGTAAAAGAATAGCCTGCCACCCACCGGCGCCTCTTATAGCATCAGTTAGAGAGAAATGCCAAATGCAGGAGACCTGTCTGTCCCTGAGATGACCAGCTTGGACAGTGCTAGATATCTGTCTGTCTGTCTGCCTGTCTGTCTGTCTATCTGTCTGTCTGTCTGCCTGTCTGTCTGTCTATCTGTCTGTCTGTCTGTCTGTCTGTCTCTCTATCTGTATGCCTGTCTGCCTGTCTGTCTGTCTGTCTGTCTCTCTGTCTGCCTGCCTGTCTGTCTGTGGTGCTCTGCAGTCTGCAGTGCCACGCCATAGTCGCGCCATTACGTTCAGTCGCACCGCAGAACACAGAGGCGAAGATCAAAAACTACAATTCCCTCCGTGAGGACGTGATGATGGAGCAGAAATTGCGCAATAGCCCACACTGACAGTCGCAGCATCTGCACCTTGGAATTTTCCAATAGCGCTGAACTTTTTCCACCGGCCTCTAGTGGCGCAAATTGCACGGCAATTGCATTAGCCTAAGAAAACCCGTGAGAAAATAGAGCAGACACTTTAAATAGCTCAGTATATCTGACCAGATGCCACGTACACACTCTGACGCAGTAGAAAAGAGAACAGTCACTGGAATGATTATGATAAATTAAGGCTATAATGAATTCCTCATCATCCTCTATGATGAACTGGATGCATATTTTCTTTAATCTGCTGCGTGTCTTCGCTGTCCGCGATTACAGTGTTCCTGTTATGTCACAAATTAAAGGGGAAATAAGCTGGTGAAGCGCTTATTCTCGGTAACCGCATTATGACGCATGGGTCACTGAGGCTGCCGGGCTGAGCCTCCTCCACTGACAGCGGCCATATGACGCCGTGGGCCCCGCATCTTCCCGGATCGCCGGCTGGCACTTCTCCTAAGGCACGACAGCTGCATCCGAGACAAGGTTATGCCAGAGGTTTCAAAGGGAAGAGGAGAGGAAATGAGAGGGGAGTTCACTGCGCTACTGTGCACATTTGATCACTGGGGAAATCGTGTCATTGTGTATTGTCTTACAAATGTGACAAGTTTTAACACCAACTATGACGATGGATGATGAAGGAAGGAAAGAAAATGAAATATTTAGTGCATCCCCCTCCCTCTCTCCCCCCTCCTCCCCTCTCTCTCTCCCTCTCTCTCTCCCCCTCTCCCTCTCTCTCACACACACACACGAGAGCTGTCTGTAAGAATAAACCGATTAGGCGTAGCTGGCAAGGTTATAGTCAAAGTAAGGCCCATCAAAATGTGCCGAGTACCAACATCTAACATCTTTTTAGCATCAGTTTTGGTCAAGATTCTAGACGAGGGCCTATTGGAGATGAGAAGGACATGATGGGCCTATAATATTCCACTCAAGACTAAAGTCTGGAGGCACTGCTGCGTGAGTAAGCAGTTACAATCCGCAGCTTTCTATAGCTGCACTATATGAGTTCCTCTCTACGTCAATGTGTCGCAGTCTAAGAGACCAGGGTAAGACAAAATTCCGCATTAGAGTCAATCACTCCGACATACGGGATCTCCACGGGAAAAAGACATGACAGCTCAGCTTCACGCCCTTCCTCATCAGGAGCCGTGTGTCAGACGGAGATATCAGGCTACTTCACTTCATAGGCCACTTCAGATCAGATGCGCTACAACGCAGTTAACAAGTTGGAATCGCCAATCTTACCCCCATGTTGGCGCAGTCAGTCTTCTCCTCTCAGGTGATGCAAAGCTTGAGAGGTGTCAGCACCTCAGGTTGAATTATATCAAAATGTCTTGCCGTTTAAAAAAAACGCGATAAAAGGTTTGCTCAGTTTTTCAGGGCTGCCTGAACTGAAAAAAAAATGAGCAGATATAAAAGACGTAAGTTACGATTGATAACAGTGTTTTTGGGAGAAAGCAAATTGATTGTCTCTGAAACCTTGAACAGGTTCGGCTACAATCTTTCCCTCAGTGAGACGTCTTTCAAATGAAATGTCGCGGTCTCAAGCGGAGCATCACAGGAGGATGCGGTCCTTCTCCTGCTCTCTGCTACTTTGCGGTGAAAGAGCGGCGAGAAACTAACGAGCCGCAAGTCTGCCTTTTTAGGACGTGATCTCCCTCCGCGGCTTCGCCGGCTGCCGCAGTACTCCCTCCTCTAGCCGCACCAATCCGCCTATGGAAGAAGCGCCGGTGGCTGCTTGTGAATGCACCACCTCGTTGAAGCAGAGCGGATAAAGAGAGTCAGCTACACCCGCCCCCCGGTCGCCCAGATGGCCAATAAGAATCCCGAGCGTCTCCTCGGTGATGGGCTCTCTGACCAATCACTGCAGCTCATTCTAACAGCGCGCCAATAGAAGGCCAATTCTGCCCCTCCTGCTTTACTGCAGAATTCCGAGGCTTGCAGCCAGCAGCATCGTGAGTCTCTAGGCTGAAATTTTGTGTAAATGGACGCACAAGGTTAGATTGTAGTTGTCGTGATTGTGTTGTTTGAGTGTAATGCATTATATGGTATATAACAGTGGTTTTGTGTGCACTATTGCATGTAATAAGCACTCCTGACTGTGTCATTGGTCGTGTTGGTTCTGTCATGAGCATGTTACTGTGCACCTCCATGTTACTCCTATGTTAGGCCTGGATGGAGACATAGGAGACAGCAACACAATTATGTATGTGTGTCTGAGACACAGATATGCAGACATGCAGGCAGATGTTTAGAGAGAAAGGACACGAAAATATCACACCACATCCGTGACACAGCTGCCCACATCCACAAATACATATATGCAGACTAAACCATGTCTGTGTTTTCAGTTGATGAGTGACTTGCAATACAAAGGGTCGGGTAAAATGTTGATATGGGTGGATCCTAGTGGGAGTTAGATAGAAAATCAAACCTTGCTTGTTTAAGCACTAGGAATATTTTATCCACTCAAACTTATAGGACATTGGTGCAATCAGTATTTTGTCTGACATTTATGAACCAGAACAAGGAACAATCACTCTTTACTCTTGACATGACAACTGCAACCATTGTGAGACAAAGGAACTAGTCTAACAAATCAGACCGCATTCTTTTATCAATGGACCAGCAGAAAGATAGAGGGATAGAAAAAGACAGAAGAGGGAGAGGCCAAGGGCAAGGACATGAGGTTAGAGAGGTACATGTGTACAATGGGGAAAGAGATGAAGAAACGGTGTATTTGTAGGTAACAGTGCCAAAGAGGGAAAGAGCAAATGAAAGAAATGAGCAGACGACATGGGCAAAGATAGAGGGAGGGAAAGGAAGCTGGCCTACATGCAGCAGCCATTACAGGCCTTTTGTCACGCTCTCCCTGTGCTTTTGACTGAGGGGAGGATGCAGCTGTGGCAGCACACAGACATACTGTACTCACTCACTCATTTGCATACCCACAGACTTGCCCACACGCACATACATACACATATGTACACAACGTCATGCCTAATTTGCAAGGGAAAGCTCAGAGTCATGCTTGCTGTCCCTGGGGAAGATAGTTGCTATGCTCCACTGCCTTCCCTGCTACGGGCACAGACGATGACGATACAACATCGCACAGCATCAGAGCCGGGTTAGCTCACGGGTAGATGAGAGTCAGCTACAACTGCCTTCAACTATGTGGTGGTAAAGTTGGTTTTATTATTAAAGGTATTTGATACAGGTGATTAACAAGTGAATGATTTGCAAATAGATGTGTATATGTCTTTAATTAGCATGCTGGGTCTGAAATGATGATACAATATGCTTCTATCTCTATTTTCCAATCACTGCTAATTCATCCATTCATTTAAAATATTTCCTACAATTTGGATGAATTTCATGCACCGTACAGTAGATGTGCTGAAACATGCACACAACCATGTACAGTAAAGATTACTATAGATGGAATTGAATTGTGGAGCACAGTGCTGCCCGTGATCAGGCATTTGCCATTTTGCTGCTGCTAATAAAGTTTTTCAATCTCAATTCAACCAAAATGGCCGCCAGCAGTATCCTTCTTTAACCTCTGCCATACCTCTGTGTTCCTCACTCCCTCAACTATATTCACACCCCCCCCCCTGCAGTAGAAGAAAGAAGGGGAGGGAAAAATCCCCCAATTCTCGGTCTCCACAGCAACAGCAGTCAGGTGACCTTGTCTCTGACTCCTACTGCTGAGTCAGAGAAATTGAGGGATGGGAGAGGAGGACGAGGGGAGAAAAGAATAGGAGATAGACGACAAGACGGAGACAGGGGGAGAGGGATGACACTGACAGAAATATGGTGGCCGTTATACTTCTCATGTAGCTGCTATGGTGTGTGGAAGGCCTCTGTGGGGACAATGCTGTGTCATCCTAATCGTGTCTACCTCAAAGTGTAGCAGTCCAACAAGACCCAGCCAAGAAGGACAGAGAACCATGTGTGTGTGTATAGTATGTGTGGTCAGGGATTTAGGAAAGTGTGATGTTTGGATACATGAATCAAGGCTGCAGTTGAATATTGTCATGAGGTTTTAGCGTCATGTGGGGTGGGCAGTCAGGAAAATATTTGCGTGAGTTTGAGTGTGTGTGTGTGTGTGTGTGTTTGTGTGTGTGTGTGTGTGTGCGCATGTGTCTGGCCACAGGGAGACATCAAAGTAATACGCCAAAGTTTTGGAAGTTTGTCATGTCGGTCAACTTAAGTGTTACAGTAAGTGACAAGAACGTAGACACCAAAAGTCAAGTCAAGTTTATTTACACAGCCGTTTATCACAAACAAGCCTTGAAGGACTTCACAGGCCTAACTAGGTCAAAATGATTGAATTCATGGCACCATCAGTTAGCTATGAGTAGTAAGTTATGACAATTATGATGGTTATAGAACATGAGCAGAACAAAAGCACATGGAGACAGAGTAAAATGCTACCTTCATGATGATGTGCATCTTGAACAAGAGGGTGGGATCGAACACCTACAGTACAGTAGATTCTTACCTGTGACACTAATAAGGCAGTGGTGAAGCTTCAGGGTAATGCCTTGCTCAAGGGATTAGTTGTATCATTCATGTGCATGTTGAAATAACCAATTAATTCATTGATTTGTTAATACAGTAACACTATGGTACATAGAAAATTGCGTAGTTACTATTGAACGAATGAGGAACGAATGAGGAACGACCTAATCATTAATGAATCGTTAATGAGTAGTTCCTGAATAACTGAATCCATAATAATGATGGTTACTAGAGAACAGACTGGGAATTACTATATGAATGAATCATTAGGTAATTATTAGTTCATAAGTATCAGTGTAGTCGTTCCTGATTAACTATGATTCATCCACTGAGCGACACAAAGTAGTAACGACTAGTTTCTTACTAATTACGTAATCATTAGTTACTCTTGTGAACCATATTGTAAAGTGATAAATCATACTGAGTAGTTACTGAGTATTGAATCATAACTTCATGATTACCTGACCATTAGTTACTCTTCTTGTGTACCATATTGTAAAGTAATGCATTATACTGAGTTATTGAGTATTGAATCATTACTTCATGATTACCTGACCATTAGTTACTATTTAGCCCCATGTGGATCACCTTATTAAAAGAACAGAACAGAACGCATACCAGTCTTCAACAAAATAATGCATTTTACTGTTATCAAATGTAAGTGGCTAAAGTAATCACGAATTTATTCCATGAAAATCACCCCAGTAGTTTTTCTGTAATCCTGCTGACAGACCAAAGGCACTGAGGAACTACGCAATTTTCTGTGTACCGTATTGTTAAGTTTTACCAATTCATCTAAGAAAAATAAATAGGGCCCCGGTCTGCAGTACAATAGAACTAAATAGAATGGCTGTGGGGAAATAAAATCATCCATGTGTCCCCAGTAGATAGTAGAAAGTCCGGCCTTCGTGTCAAAGCAACTCAGCGGTTTGTGAAGTGGTCAAGTGGTCAAGCCACTTGACCGATTGGCTATTTTATGTTCACAGACAGATATTGAGAGTTGACTCAGTTGATTCATTGGTTAAGAGGTGACCCTGACTCTCAAACTTGATGGAGTCGAGAAATTTACACTTTTTGGTTGAAACCTATAGATTTCCATATAAACAGAGAAAGTAGTCCCTGCTAGGTCAAAATTGTATGTACATTTGACCAATCTCCTGCACAAAACTACCAGACTTAGACGCATATTATATAAGATTACTTACTATTTAGCTTTAGAGCTGCTACAAATTCTCACTTTCTCTTTTTTGAGATAATACTAGTCGCCTACTATCAACATAATGTATGCTAAAGTGTTAGCACAGGTAAGTGGACCAATAAGCAAATCTCCCAAAAAAAAACATTTTATGAAAGTGTTTTTTAAATTCCTTTTCCCCTTTCCTTGTTTTTTCTTCAGGATGCATGAGGGACCTACGCCTCAACGGTCGCTACATCCCATTGACCAGCCAACCGAGAGATGGTATCTCCCAGGTCAGCGTGCAGGGGCTCTCACTGGGGTGCTCCTCCGACTCCTGCAAAAGGAACCAGTGTAGCCCCCCTTTTACCTGTGTTGACCTGTGGAGGGTGCACGAATGCAGGTAAACATTCGCGCATACAAATCTCTCCCATACAAATACCCTCAAATGTAAATGCATACATAGTAACGTGCACTAAGCCATCACAGTACATACATACTAAGCGACCACATAGCCTACATTTCTTTTGTTTCATAATGTGGGCATCGTCAAGCCTTTTGAGACCCTAACAGTGAGGAAGAGTAAGGGTTAAACAAAAAAAACTTGACTTAACATACTAACTCTCTCTCTTTCTCTGTCTAACACACACACGCACGCACGCACACACACACACACACACACACACACACACACACACAGGTGTAATTATGCCGCGATCATATGTACAAAACCAAGCACACAAATGCATGCAACCTGGAAAACAAATGTAGTCACACTGGTTCACTGGTGGTGAAACTTTTTTTTGAGTAACTTCTTGGGAGCAAAAAGTGTATAGTGTTGATATATATTTCTATTTTCCATATCTAGGTATAGAGTTACCAAGTAAAAAAAAAGTTAATTAATTAAGAGCTCACACACACACATCACACACAGAAACTCTCAAATAGAGCCATGTAGATATTTAGATAGATGGTCCAGATAAATAGTCGTTAATGAAACTTCCGTAAACAAAAAGTTCACAGGTTCAATCCCAACTACAGCCAGTGTGTCCGTCAATAGCC
>CABFOS010077490.1:0-10226 GCA_900660315.1 Diretmoides pauciradiatus | reverse complement strand
TATAAGTATGTTTTTAATGCATTATAATGCATTATAAACATACATATAATGCATTATAATCTGCCTATAGCGCTGTATAACTATAGTGATGACCACTCATAAATATTCATAATGCTTTATAACAACCATCATAAGACATTATGAATCATTTTATTATAAGGTCATTTTATAATGCATTATAATCACTGTTATGATGTGATTATAAGTCACTATAAGTGGTCATTGTTTGCTTTAAGTAAAGTGAAAAAAAGTCATTAAATCTAAGCAAGAACAACACACAAAAAATTGTTAAATGTATTTATGTGTATAACGGTCCACTAATTAAACAGCTTTTAAAAATGAACACACATAGGCCTACTACTAATACTACTATCTATTTGATGACCTTTAAATACAAGGTAAAATATACATTTTAGGGATGCACAATATTGAAATTTTAGGCGATATCCGATAACTGACCATGGTCATATCGACTGATATCGATACCGATACTGCAATCCCAGTCTCCACCAGTAGGGTTTACCTTCCACCTTGCAGTACCATTCTCCACCAGTAGGGTTTACCTTCCACCTTGTAGTACCAGTCTCCACCAGTAGGGTTTACCTTCCACCTTGTAGTACCAGTCTCCACCAGTAGGGTTTACCTTCCACCTTTTAGTACCAGTCTCCACCAGTAGGGTTTACCTTCCACCTTGTAGTACCAGTCTCCACCAGTAGGGTTTACCTTCCACCTTGCAGTAGTAGTAGTAGTAAACGGTTTTTTTTTTATTTAAGACTAAAACCGAGAGATGTACATATAGCAACACATTGTTGAATTGGTAGTACATCAATTACATGGGGGAACTAGAAAGCCAAACATTACAACAAACATTACAGAACATTACAGAATTACAAACATTCTGCCAAACATCAAAGCAAACTGAGCCCTAAAGCTCCAGTTCACCCAAAACTGTTTGGCCTCAGTCCACACGTGCGTGTTCAATGTAAACTATATATTTGAAGAACAAATCATTGAACCGATTAGGTCTAATTAACAATACATGTCCGCGTCCTAACAAGATGAAACATAATAATAATAATACCCGATAATAACCGTCAATAAGTAAAGTTATTAGATATTATATATAACTTACCAGGCGTCTATGGGTCTAAAACCGTATTCAACTCTGCACCTGTCCCGCTGCCATCTTTCCTCATGCTGGCGTGTTTGCTTTATAGTCCCTCAGCTCGGAACATTCCGCCATTTCCCATTACTGTTTCATCAATTAAACACCTCGTCCCCTCTGTCTGTCTCGCACCTGTTGCGTCGCTGTGCGCATGACTGCAGTGTTGAGTCTCTACCGGTATTTCTCCACTCTGTTCATTTCTACTAATTCACATGCAAATTATTCAGCGATGCAAAATTTTAGCATCACCCACCCAACTATAAACTAGTTTAACTATTAAAATGATTGTGAATACTTTACAAAAGCAAAATGTGAGGTATTATTCGTTATACACTGTTTTACAATCAATCAATCAATGCTGAGTGACAACATGAGCCAACATGAGTTCTTTATGTACAACTGTCATCAACAATGTATTTGTAGCCATAACTGCATACATACAGTCAGAATACAGTTATTCATATGCAGGCTCCTGCCATAGTGCAGATGTAGGCTAATGCTGCCACTCAGACTGATGAACTTTGTGCAGTTTATGAGTTCAAAGTCTTCCAAATTGCTGTATGAGTTATTATGCATCCATATTATCTTCCTGGGTATCTCATATTTAGTAACCCAACATAAACTCTGGTCTATAATAACTTCATAACACCTGGACAACAGCTTCATGACACATTGATGAAGATGCTTCCTTATGTGAGCTTTCATCACGTGGTATCATTTATGACTGATGTTGGGTTAAGTAGTGCAATAAATTTCAGTTCCAGTAGTAGAATTAGTTTCTTTTATTTCATTATAACCCCTCTAAACATCATATTAAAGGTGAATTATTCAAAAACGATATTCTATGCCCATCATCCTCTGGTCTAGATGCACAAAATTCAATCTCCAACTTTGGAAGAGGGCACAGAAAGTATAATGAGTAAAAAGACTGCTCTCAGAGAGTAATAATTAAAGTAATAGTAGTTCTTGGCTGAGGGGATGTCGCTATACACTGTAGCAGCTTTTTTCATTGGGTGTTTGTTGAAATGTGCATGTCTGAAATGCCTGTGGTAGTTCTCCACAATTCAGTGTTTCCCTAGCTAGTAGAAGATTAGTTTCAGTTCCCCTGACTTCCTGATAAGCTAAGTTGAGCTATTTTTACAATACTAGCCTGTTTGATTTAGTTTTTTTCCTATTGTTTGTTGGACTTCTTTGTTGTAAGTGGGATTGATCCTTTTTTGGGGCCGTAATGCTCAGTGTAGGTAATTTTCTAATAATAATAATAATAATAATAAAAAGTAATAATAAAGTCTTATTTTGTAAGGTTTTTTGTGTTCACTAAGATTAGTGCTTTTGGAATTAAATAGTAAGCTAGCATTAGTCCAACGTATTTCTACTGTTTGTAGCAAGCTATTGTATGTACCCAAATAATTGCTGAAATAACTGATTTTTATTGTCCCACAGCAGCACAAAATGACCATCACATACAGTATTACTTCACCAGCTGCTGAGGCTTCTGGCTTTCAAAACATACTTTCCCATCTGTAAATGCGTGCAAAGTGAACTCCACTCACCTCTGAAATGTTATTGTGTGTGTGTCTACTGTGTGTATACTGTCTGACTTATGTATCCATGTTTTCTGTGAAGACTCAGTGAGCTATGCGCTTATCTACATGCTGTACCGAAAAGCAAATTCTGCCAACTTGTTGTGCAGTCCTTAATAAATGAAATGAATGAAATGAAATGAAATGACAAGCAGCGTACAGCATCAGTAGCAGTTCATGGATACATTATTGTTTTTCCCAGTTAAAAAAATGCATTTTTCAGTAGGACCTTTATTTTGAAACTGACAATTGACACATTCCATAGATATGGCAAAACTGACATATTTTATTGTAAGAAAATATAACATGACATGTTATGAACACTCTACATCAGGACTGAATAATTATTCATGAATGTGCATGAAGCTGTTACAAAACTCTTGTTCTGGTGTAATAAATGGAGTGCATGTTACCTCTTGTTGACACCAATACAAAAATATCACATACTCCATATAGTTTATTGTAATCCAAAATGAAAACATGCTTTTCATACAAAATACAATATACTCTAAAAGTGCCCATGTGGCATGACAAAACTATTTCAGAGACAAAAGGGGGGGAAAACAAGAAATTGGCCCTTTTTTGTCCGGTCATTGTGCCACAGCTATTTCTCCATGTCCGAGTAGTCTGACCATTTTGCAGTGGTGTCCTGGTCAAAACTGCGGATCCTGTTTTTGATGTGGCTTAGTTTAGCTTTCAAATACTCATAGCGTTCCTTTTTCTCCAGGAAGGCATGGTCCTGTGAAGCCACACAGAAAGAATCAATTGAGAGACGACTGCAGCTTCAATTACTCAATTTCTCCTTTTCTGTTCCTCTCCTCCTCTGCTAGCTGTCGTCTAGCCCCAGTCTTTCTATAATGCAGTCGTGTTAAATGAGAATTTCCAGAGTTGCCCGCATTTCAAAGTGGCAGCAATATTATCTGCATCAGTGGACAGCTTTATTGAAAAAGCAAATATTACCTGGGTGTTTACACAACAGTAGCAATTCTAATACATTTCTCAGTTAAACGTTGGAGTGATTGCGGAATGATTTTTGGAATTGTTTCAGACTGAGCTGATGTGGAACGTGAGAGGAATGGTGAAGCCCTCTCTCTGTAACTGACTCCTTCACTTACACTCTTTTTCTGCTCATACGTCTTCAGAATGCTTTGAATCCTTTTCCTCTCCTAAGGGATAAACAGAATAACAGCCAAATGGATTGCAACACTTGCATGAGCAATTTCCATTATAATTACAAAATGTAGGGATAGAGATGTTCAACAAAGAAATGGGGATTACACTAAGTCTGAGTGTGTATGTGAGCAGAGTAAATAACACCTGGTTGTAAGAGATGAAACATGATTTATGAAGTACAACAGGAGTTATCTACAAATGTACCACTACACATCGATCTCACCTCCTGGCTCTTTCCATCCCTGAGGAGTTTGGCCATCATGGCATCCAACTCGCTGAACTTGTTGTGGGCAGTGCTGATGTCTCTGTGAAGGTCCTTATATTCCTGATATTGGTCATTGAAAACAGCTTTGTACTTTTCCCTTTCTTCCACAGAGGTGATCTCTGGATACTTCCTATAGGGGGAAGGTGATATTAGACATAGACTGAGATGGGTTATTACTGTACATTGATTGTAATTTCCTTACTTTTGTCTTGTTAGAGTTGGTTGATGGTCATCTAGTCAATTTGTCAGCAACACATATAAAATACATTATGGCGGCATGGCTATTAAAGGATAGGATAGGATAGACTTTTATTGTCCCGAAGGAAATTTGTCTTGGACACATACAGTGGCTGCTGTTAAAAACAAATCATACATACAATCTACACCACACACATATACATATCACAGAATTGCACGTTGCCCAGATGTACAAGGAATTCCTTAACATTTTGAATTGAGCTTATTATCTTATCAATCACCTTCAGTTACATCTAGTGGTTTCAATTTAGGGAATCTGAAGGACTAATGCAGAAAAAGAAAGTTGGGGTGAAGAAAAATACTCAAAATGTTTGCACAACCCCTGTATATAAGTTACAGTCTCACTCACAAGATATAATCTGCTATGATGTGTATTTTGGGGATGTATCCAGGAGCGATGCCTCTATTCAGGGTGATTGGATCCTTATGGGCCTCAGGGATGAGTGTGTGCTGATTAGCGGGTCTTTTACTCAGAGGCCCGTCCATGTCATCCTTAAACGATATCCTCTTTGGTTTGATCCGGGCCAGTGGGATGGAGGGATGGCACTCTTCCTGAGGTCAAAGGTCAGAAAGTATCATTCAGAAATGCGGAATTGCAATGCAAGTTTTCTAATGACTATTGGGTAAATGTGCAGGCCTGTGTCATCATTAATATAAAAACCTGCTTTCTAAGAAGCCGAGAAGTGAAATTTAGGTTAAGCTTATTAAAATGTCATGGAGAAATAGAATAACAATAAAAAAGCACAACCATCAAAAATGTGTCCTTTCTTCTCCTTTGACAAGCTCATGAAGCTGCATTCCCTCAGCTGGGAGTTGGAATTATTATGTTCACTCCTGGCCTTTCATCATTTCTTATTTGAAATCAAATACATTAGCTGACAGTGTTGGTTCTCACCCGTAGGTGGTGGCTGTGATGGCTGATTACATGGTCTCTATTTTCAAGCCGTAACAGGCTCAGTAGCTCCGGCAGGGATCAACCACCAGTGCTTGGTATATAATAAACAATGTCATGTCTGTCTTACAGTATGTACTCTAATACATTGTATAGAGTGTACAGATTAACATATATACTATTTTTATATCTTGGACTGATATGTGGATTTACATGGATACTTAAAATGTAAACATAATGTGTGAATATACTCAGTGCATATAAAGTGCTGAGTTTTCTCTTCTTGACTGAAATCCGCTGTTGTTTTGAAGCTGTTGTTGGCTCATCGCAGCCCTCACTGTGACCTAAATGAGCTGTTTGATGTGACACAAAACCCCTTAAGATGACAAGCAGACAGGGATGCCAGAACCACACTCACAACTTGAGAGTCATATTATGACTAAGCTTCCTGTCTCACGCAGGAGAGATTGTGAATGAGTGACAGAGACAGAGTAAGTCTAAAGATGCACAGGAAGAAAGAGCTGGCTGGAGCCATGTTAAACTGAGGACCATTTTAAAGTGGAACTTCACACTTTTTTTACAGACTATTCATGGTGTATTTTTACCTTTATTAGACTCTTTATTTAATAGTATATTGCACTTAAAAATATTTCATATACTGTAGTCTGTATGTGAAGACCAGTGAGTATATTCAGTGTTAGCTACTCTTTTTTATGAATATTATTTCCTTCACACTTTGGAAGAGGATGAGATAGTGCTTTATTAGTGTCATACAGTATCTCTATAAACTTACCTCATTCCTGAAGTGCTCCCTCTCCCTGCGTGTGGTCTCATACCTCCACATCTTCAGACACACCAGGAAGCTCACTAGATACATCGCCATGTTGATGAACATAAAAGATGCTCCTGCCATTTGGCCCCCGTCGACCCGACACAGATTGGCCATGATGGGATTAACACCTATTGTCATGTAGCACAACCCCCCACGGTTCAGGTCATTCAGGTACACGATCCCCGCCGCCATGTAGAGCAAGAACATCGCCAAGTTGATGAACGCCTCCGTCAGCGGCCACCAGGGTGAGTCGAGGAGAATGGTGCGATAATACATAGTCATTCCCATTACCAAGAGAATCACGGTGATGATCCAGGAGAGTCCAGACACAGCTAGGATAAAAGGAGTCATAGGGCCTCTGTAGGAGTACCCAGACAGGCCTAGCCCATTGTTGTACATCCCGTTATAGAGTCCGTAGGAGTTGGACCACTCGCTGTCTTTCTGGACGTAGGCGATGACACAGGCGATGACCATGCCCCCAAACAGGAGCTCAAGCCCGGCGAGGAGTCTGAGCAACCCTGGCCATGATTTCAAATAGGAGTACTTCAGATTATAGGCTTCCACCTTCTCGGCATAGTACTCTGCAGGGTGGATGCTGGTCAGTAGCGATTCTTCTCGGGGGCCCTGATGGAACAGATCACTGTCAATGGGGCTGTCCTTTAGTAGAGGCTTATGGGAGCTCTGGCTGGAGTCGCCCACTGACCCATCCTGGGAGTCCCAGTGCCTGCGCTCCAGCAGGGGACTAACAGGAGGACTCACTCTGGTCCCATTGGGAAGGATCTTGATCTGAGTGGAGCTGGCTTCAGAGTCATCAATAGTGTCATTTGCCTTTGTCCATTTCTGGATGATGCTTCCCCATGACTGGGGGAGGAAGGATTTCAGTCTGTCCCTTATGGTCCCTTTGGTGTCACCATTCTCTCTTTCTGCATAAGGTGGAGTGCTGGATGTGCGGCCGGAGGAGCTGGCATCATCGTCTGAGATATGAGCTGATGTGGGTGTGTGAGTAACCCATACAGGCTGTGGTGCATCACTAATGGAGCTTCTGTGACTAGAGGAGGGGCCACCCTTACTCCCAGGGTCTTGCCTCTTGAATGTTTTGCTCCAGCTTTTCATGCTATGAGCTGATGTTGGCGATTCATTGAGAAGGGAGGAGTCATAGAAGTCATTTCAAGACACAGAGAGGGAGAAACTGCGTGGGAAAAAGAATTAATGATCAGTTTTATGTATACGCTTTGAAATGATTGATAATGTTGTTATTGATGATGTATAATAGTTAGTGTTGTGCGTTCACATTAGTAACTTGTTTGTAATGATTTGCAACATGACTCAGTGTGACATATGTGAACTTTGCTCTCCAAGTCGTAATGGTGAAAATAAGTTTGTGAACCCTTGATTTCCCTTTATTCTCCTAGATAAAGGCAACATGCAGTCATGGCACACGACCGCCTCTCTTCTGGGAAGCTGAGATAAACCCATTCATCACATTGAGACAGTTTAACATCTCCATTGGAGTACACAGCTTTCCCAACTCCGAGTGGGAGAGCACCACAGGGCCTCACACACAGAAGCTCCTAGACGTCAGTGGTGCTCAAGTACCACAAATTACAGTGTGTGAGTGTAAGTTGAGCTGTGGCTCACAAGCAAGCCCCAGCACAAGCTTTGAATGGCCACCGATTGTCATGCAACAGTCATCACAGCACATCAAAGTTGAAACACTGCACAGTTATTGCTCAAACAACAGAAATATTCACACACACCAACAACTTTCCTTACCTCTTTGACCCCAGGGCGTCTCTCTGACCAGGTGTTTGTTTGAGTAGCTGCCTGTAACAACGGAACAGGAACTGGCAGAGAAAATGGCTGCCCTCCCAACCAGGCCCACGCAGCTATACCCTCTGACTTGCCTCAGGTGACTCACTCCTGTTATGAGACGCTCAGTTCCCCACACGCAGGTTGACCGGCCAATGTGCGTGGAGAACCGGTGGGGGGGTGGGGAGTCAGAGCTTAAATATTAAACCTGAGCTGCCTGTGTGCTGTGGGGAGGCTGGCACCACTAGGTTAATCTGTGGGAGAGGGGGAGGCCGTGTGTACTGACATTCAAAACACTGAGCAGAGGAGGTGGCGAGTGGCCTTGAAGTGACAACAGGCACTTGAAAAGTTGCCGGATGACGTTTAGGCTGCTCGACTTTCACATGAGTTTATTCATCAGTAACAGGCAGATAGTGTAAGCTGTGAAATCCCTTTGTCTAGTAGTACTTAACATGGATATGACTTCAGACTATCAACAGTAGTAGCTTGCCCGGGAGATTACAGTCATTTTTAGTGACAACCAAGTGTTTGATATCAATCCTATGATATCAATTACATCCCATATCTAAGATCTATGAAATACTGCTTTATCATCCCATCATCTATGAATAATTCATTTTCAGCTGAACCATGAGATGGTGTTGGAGAAGGAGCAGGAGTGTTTGGCACTAGAGGGCAGCAAACACCTACGCTTCTCCCTTAGTTTCCTTCTCTCTACATCCACCTCTATCTCTCTCTCTGAGTTCTTTCTGTCTCTCTTCATCCCATTTGCTCTCCGCCTCTTTCTCTCTCATGCCTCTTCTCTCCTGCCTTTCATACCGGGCTTGCCCTGGTGCTGGCACAGTGAACACCAACCAGCTGCCATTTCCCCAGTGTCTCCTGACCATGTATCTTCAGCCATGTGTAAAGAAGACCCTAGGCATGGAACTAGAAATAGAATAGAATAGAGTTGGCATGGCTGAATTCATAGACTTGATATTTTACGCCACACAGCGTGATAGTATGAAACTTCAGGCTAACCAGTATCCAGTCAGTTTATACTGCAACACAAACACTATACTTGCACATCATTTGTAGGAATCAACGCGACAACATCTGTTCTGAAACCTGCAGTTGGGACAAAGCGTTGTAACAACTTCCTCGTGAATATCTGAATATCTACGCTCACGGCAAGGACATCTGTAGTGACCTCTGCACCCCCAACACACACAGTCCCACACAGTACAGTCAACACACACACACACGCACACACACACACACACACAAGTGAGCAGTGAATCCCACCAGTGGCCTTGCCCTGGAGCTACTGCATCTGGCCCTGTCTTGCATGTCCTCTACTGACAATGCAATGCCCACTCAGCTGCGAGTAGCATATGGTAGGATACAGGCCTAATGTACAGAGGGGATGTGTTGTCTAGAATATATAACATAGCCTACACAACACAATACTGGCCGTGATGTATAAAGCAGAATAGAAATATTTCTGATATAAGAGAGCATATATTCACTTCTCTCTGATATATATAGCTAAAGCATGTGGATTCTGTTTGTGAAATAGGTTGGGTCAAATGTGCAAAGTCGTAACTAAAGTGTTTGTTTTTTACTGATAACTTTAGCATAGGCAGAAAATAGAAAATTATACGATGAAATCTATGAGATGAAATGTTGAGATGAAGTGCTGTGTGGCACTTAGGATACAGAAAAGGAGACATAATTTTCCTTTCTGTTGACATGCATTTTCAATATTTTACAATGCATGTTCAATGTGTTACTTTATCTCAAGGTCATGGGATATTTCCTTATGTAGGAGGTGATATCAGCTGTCAGTTACACTAATAATTGGATGTACTGTAGATGATGTGTGTTAGAAATGTGTTTTTCTCATGACGCAAGATCACATATGTTCCTTACGGTGTATATTTTTGTACGATGAGAAATGGGACGTTATATTATTTCCGTCCTATCAATCAAATGGTCTGACTTTGATTGCTGGAGTAGAGGTTGATGTATTGGATGACAAAATACTAACAGATGAGTCACACAGTGATGTCAGTGTTCGATATAAGTATTGATGGATGGCTAGAGAAAGCCAATCTGCAAAACTGATAGAAAAAAAGAAAAAATCACGTAGGATGTGAGATATGATCATAGATGTGAATCTCTGGCCTTGGCTGAAGTGATTCTGTCAAGTGGAGGACACATGTCTAAAGTGAGAAACCACACACACACACACACACACACACATACAC
>CABFOS010077489.1:0-10495 GCA_900660315.1 Diretmoides pauciradiatus | reverse complement strand
CACAGACACACACACACACACAGACACACAGACACACAGACACACACACACACACACACACACACACACACACACACACACACACACACACACACACACACACACACACACAGACACACACATACACACACACACACACACACACACACACACACACACACACACACACACACACACACACACACACACACACACACACACACACACACACACACACCAAAGATAAGACAATTCTTTCAAACATAAAATTAGGTACATGCACACATACAAAAATGACACACACCAACAAAATCTAAACATGCAAACTCATCAAAGAGCATCCGGCACAAAATCCATGTTGCTGAAATGGATCTCTGCTACCTCACATAAACAAAGCTCGTTCATCACACATTCCTCCGGATGAAAAAAACAACAACGGTGCACCAGGGAAACAAGAGGCAAGGGACAAAGAAGAAATAAATAAATATTGGGAGATCGACTTTCATTTTTTGATTAATGAAAAGGAAACTGAGGCAATTTCCTCGACTTGGTAATGAAAGGGAGAGAAAATGCAAGAGGTGCACTCAAACCTACCATGCATCACAATTTATACAGAGCCTTCCTCTCTCACTTGTTCCTGCACTGTGATTCATTTGCCTCGAGGTTGTCAGGCTATGCTGCATTGAGTGTCACTGAGAAAAAGTGAAAGACTAAAGAATCTGACTCACGGCGTGTTTTCAGCTTTCTTCACTGTTGCGGCACAATTGTAGAACTTGAACTCCGACGTGGCCAGCTCCACACTCTCGTTGACAAAAATCTTCAAAGGCACTGCCACAAAGTCTGACGGCACAACAAAGAACAGGGTTCAAATGTTCTACATGAGCTGAAGAAAGAAAACACATTTTGATATATAAGATATGACCTTTAATGACCTCAAACCCCTTTAAGGTAATTAGGAATGATATTTATTAAAGCGGCACATACCACATAACTGCAACGTTCTAGGTTTAAATGCAGCCTGGGACCTATGTCATCCCTTCTCTTTCCTGTCTCTCTCTATTACTAACTATCACATAAAATATGTCATATAATATAAAGGTCATACCTTGGTCCTCGGGTGTGGGTGGTATAGCTGCAGGATGGGGCAGGGCACAGGTGACCTGACCGGACTCGGACATGGTGCCTTCGCTCTGGACGGATATAAAGTCGCAGCGCAGACGGTCAGAACTCCCGATGGTGGGGAGGGAGGGGATGTTGATCTCCACCTGGGCAGAAAAGAGAAACAAAGAAATTTCTCATTACTTCTGAGTTTGGATGAACCATTTTATTTCGCATTAAATTCATTCTGGTTGCATGACTCTTCGGTAGGATTGTGAGGAGGCGATACCGTCTCCAGTTCCCTTTTAAGGCTAGAGAGAAATGGAGAATGAGAAAGTGTAGTGGTAGATGGGAATAGAACAATGAGTCAGAGGAGTAGTCCGGAAGCAGAGGAGTGGAAAAAACAAAAACAAGAGAGAGAGCACAAGAGAGCCTCTACATCTTCAGGCTGTGAGCACAATCAGCAAGGTCGGTTATAATAATCAACTCTGGAGTTTTCTGGGGTGGATCAATACAGAGCAGAAAGACCTACATCCCAGGGTTGCTGATTCACAATGGCAAAAGTGTATTACTCTGGCTGTGCATGTTTGTGTGATGTGCATGAGAGTAGGTGTGTGTGCTGCAGACAGAGAGAAAGATGAGGAACAAGTGAGCAAGAATGAGAGAGAAGAGAGGCACTGCTGTACCTGCTGGGTCTTTTTACAGGAGAGGTTGGGGGGATAGAAGGAGAGAATCTTGACACACTGCTGCATGGGGCTCCACAGCCAGCCGTTCTTCTCCTCCGCCCGTCGGCACTCAGATCTCCTGGTACACCTTCAGATGAAGGATGAACAACTCCCATCAGCCGGTGCTCCCCATCCACTGAACACTTTCACAAGGCCTCGAAAAACAAAGCTTACGAACTTACGAGCTTATGAACAGGTGCAATGTGATTTTATGGAAAATAACCCATGGCCAAGTAATATCAACTGAAATCTGTGTTGTACAATTGAGGGTTGAAAAGTAAAGTTTTTTGCTCTATGGTTGCAGCAGGGTGGTGTAGTGCAGTGGTTCTCAACCTTTTTAGGGTACTGGAACCCCTGCATATTTTGAGGCAAGGCAGGCAAGGTTTTGAGCGGTCCTCAGGAACCCCAACCCCCTCTATACTATATGTAAACTTACTGGAAATCTTGTGGTACTGAATACGTTCATTACATTTTTATTTCACGGACCCCTTGCAACTACACCAGGGACCCCTAGGGGTCCACGAACCCCTGTTTGAGAACCTCTGGCGTAGTGGTTAGAGAGATGTTCCATAACCAAAAAGGTCACAGGTTCAAAGCACAAATAGTTCTGCAATGTCAAATAAATGTTTAAAATATAAATGTCAAATTTCTCATCAGGGCTTTTAGATTATGAGTGGTGATCCAGAAAAACATCTGCTTTCAGATCATAAGGAATTAGTCTTGGCCAGTGATCCCAGATCTGAGCCGAGATGTGTGAAACCACTAAGAACAGGAATATTGCTCCATAAGCTTCACTATAGTGAGAAAGGACCTGGGATAAAAGCACTCTGAACTCAGCAATCCAATTCTAAAATTAGGAAAGCAATTTATAGGGTTTTTAATTTTAATTATTCTGATACACCCATGTTTCCCATGCTTATTTCCTGTTCCTGATCACATTCCTGTAAATTACAGGATACATACGACCCCAGTGCCTCTACCCTCCAGGACATGATAAATAGGGGGCTGATGAGAGTAAATTGCACAAACTACCATCACTGCATGAGGCTGACAAACAGCTTTAAATCCTCACAGCTCCACGGACAACGGGAGATGGAATATAACCACCAAGGGGTACTGAGAGAGTCAGCAATAAAACAATGAACAAATACCCTGCTGTGCTTTCCAGATGTGTGTGTGCAGGCATGCGTGATGCTTACCTGCCCTCCAGGACACACCAGCCACAGTATGGGTCCCTCAGCTCCATGCAGGATTGGCAGTCAGTCTTCAGGTGGCACGTCTGCACTGGCACCTTGGTGATCTGGTGTAATACAACATGAAATATGTGTTTGTGTGCGCGCGATCAGATAGTACACCGTAGGGGAGATGCTACACACAACTCACTGACCATACAAGCTTGTACTAGTTTTCTGTAGGTACGCATAGTGGGAAAAAAAAGTCCTGTCCTGTCCAAGCACATGGGCACTCACGTGTGCAAGTTCCCATATTCCATTACTCTACCAACTCCCTCAAGCCAAGTACTTAATACTGTGCATTAAATCTTGTATCTAATTAATAGATTATAGCATTCACTCAGCAGCCCATATTTCACCAATTACATACTGAGCAAATTCATATGACACCCCTGCTAATATACAGTAGAGCTCAAAGCACTAATCAACAACCACTCAGACCTTGAAGTACTACAGCTACAGTCACCTAGATGAGTACAGCACAATACATCTATCTTATTTCCTTTGTGGGAGAATATACCATATCATAACAATATCACAAAGGATATGTTGCGGTTCGCCAGAAAGCACCAAGGTTCTGAGACTCCAGAACGAAACCAGAGCCAGAACCAGAACCATGTCAGTGTGAAAGGCCTGCTAGTGAAGAGACATTCCTTATGTTTTAGAGAACTCACCTTTTTCTCTGTGGTAATGTAGATATGGCTGTGGCTGAGGTCAAAGAAAAGGTTCTTGTTAACCTGCTCTCCCATGGTGTCTACGGGAGACTTGTTGTATACATCTAGAGTGCTGCTCAAGTGTGCCTGAAGAGAAAACAAAGATAATATGGTCAGACGGGTCTATGGTCTGCTATCTTTAAAACAGAGTACCATGTTACTGGGGAGGAGAGGAGTCCACCTTGATGACTTCTCCCTGGTGGTTTCCCAGGAAGGCGATGGTATGATCACTCTCCACTGCAATGGCTACAGCAGTCAGTAGGCCCTTGCTGATCACCACCGCATCAGTCTTCAGGGCAAACTCCGGCTTGCTGGCCAGAGGAGACGGTAGGAAGTCTGCACCACACTTGAACTTCTCCAACGTATCCCTCTATGAAGAGAAAAAGAAGGAGAGAAAGGTAATGACATATAACATATGACCATTGGTTTTATCCAGGCGTGCAGATGTTTTTAGCTTGAGTGGGTCCAATTGGGAATCGAACTCCTAGCTCAAGTTGTGCAGGAAGTTCTGCTCTACTAAATGAGCTATATAATGATTTTGGGTGGGTTGGAAGAATTGGTAAAAGATAAATGTTGGGAGGAGAAAAGTCAGAGAATGAGACAAGAAAAACATCTGCAGTGACATTATTGATTACACGAAGGGGACATAACAAATCTCCTTTCTACCTTATCTCCAGGTCTTTGAACTAAGTGAGCCAATGGGGCTGACATGTAGGTGCACTTACAGCAATTTTAGACGTGCAGAATTCGTCGGTCTTGGATGAGTAGGGGATGTCAACAGCTGCATTACCGTCAATTTTCCCCGAGTCACTGTAACAGGCAGTGATAATCTCCACCAGCCGCTTATTGATTAAGTTGAGTGGGTACATGCAGAGAGCAGAGTCGGTGCCATCATCGTCTGGACTGGCCACCATGAACAGGATTTTGTCCCAGGTGTCAACTTTTTCATACAGGCCTGATTCAGTCATGACCTGTGCCAGCTCCTTTCCCGGAGAAGCCACGTACGCAGCCTGAACTTTGTTGTACCGGTTCTGTGGACCACAGTTCAACTGGAGCTCCGTGTGGGAGTAGTAATGCTGGTCGTCCTCGCAAAGACGGGACACAAAGGTCAGGTTTTTGTTGTCAGTACCGTCAAGCGTTCGCGAAAACAAGAAATAGACAAAACCGTCCTCTTTGAAGGCATGGCGGAAGTCGTGCAGGTACTTGGGAACAAACGGTGTTGTCTGCACTGTAGATGCCTCGATGATGCTCTCAAACACCACCCACTCGCGGTAGTCCTGAAGAATGCGCGTGCTGATGAGTTTTGTACTGTCCAGGCTTCCATAGCCCTTCCCAACAAGGAACACGTTGAAGTTGTGTCCATCTTTAGCGTAGGTGGACATAACACCAACCACATTCACGTTGTCCTCGATGCTAGCCACATAAGTCCTCTCTCCCTTACTATCGCTGTAATACAACTCCTGTTTTACATTTGTCAGGTTGAGGAGGGAGCAGATGCCTCGGTAGCGGCTGCCGCAAACTATGAGTGAACCATTGGATGGATGGACCAGCAGAAGCTTGTTGAGGTTGGGCATGGGCTTCGTGTCCTGGCAGGCGGAGGCAGGAGGTGTACAGGTCCGAGCATCCTCCTTGGGGCCCGTTTCAGCACGGGCCTCCAGGTTAAGCGATGGACCCAACTGAAAGATGGTATTGACCGCTCCCAGGTAGATGCGACCAGTCTGGGGGTCCTGGACCACATTGTTGATGGGGGTCTCGGAGGTGAAGTCCGGGATGGGGATGCGGTTCTCCTCCTGGCCATGTGAGGCTGACAGGCAGAAGACAAGGAGGAAGAGGAGGAGGGGGAGAGAGACCCAGCTTGCCATCTCTGGGGAGAAGAGAGAGAAGTGTTTAAATACACATGTAAATACACTCATTTACTCAGGCACATACACTGACTTGGAGACTGAAGCGTACTGTAGTGGGGTGCGGGAATACACATGCAATTACCCACCCATGCATGTGCACATGCATGCACACACACACACACAATCTGATGGTCAGCTGTAGGTCAGTCATCAGTCAGATGCTAATGGCACAATCACAAGGCTGTAAGAGCAGAGCACTATATGTGAAGGACATCAATATAGGGAGTCAGAGTCCTGGGATGAAACTAATAAGATTCCCTACAGCAGACAAAGCTTATCAGAGCTGTTTTTGTATGACTCAATACCCTGCTCCAGTTTTAACAAGGGTGTTATTTTGGTTTTAATTGACTTAATATCAGAAACGATCATTGGGAGAGAAAAACTGTGGGGGAAAAAGAAAGATTAAGGCCAAGAACTAGATCTCAAACCATAACACAATAAAGCCTATCAAAAGAGCTTGGATCAGTTCCAGCTTCATTCGCTCTTCGCTTCTTTCCATAACATAATATGCTCAGTAAGAATATTGCTTTGTTTAGTGAAACATGATCACACTATATCTATGTCAGCTACAAAGATCCTCATGTACTGGCTAGGTGCCCGCTGTTTGCCCAGGCTGTGGTAAATGGGAAACTGCTGTGGGTAAAGGTGGTTTGGAGGCGGCTATGGCCCACACAGCAACTGTCCCTCTATGTGTGATTTTGGCGGTATCCAGAGGTACCCTGCGTTTCATTTCCCCTCCTCAGTCAGGCCACAGCCACACTTGTCAAATTGAAAACCCACGATGAAGCTTCTCGGGAGTCAGCTGCCAAAGCTGTGTTTTATTATGTCAACCTGCCTTCCCTCACTGCACTAAGTGGAGAGACCACTGATTAGACATTTGCCCAGCGGGGGCAGTTAATTTCACCAGCAACTCCCATTTGCATTAAAGTGTCCACTCCCCGATTGCCTGATTTTATTTTGCTTTTCATTTTGCAGCCTCACTTCTCCCCAAACCCATTTCACTACGTAAATTATTTCACTTGCCCTTTTCAATTCATACTCTTAAATAATTCCATTAAAATTGAAATGGTGCAATAAAATCCCTGGCGGTGCTTATTCAGGACAAGAGAGTGTACGGTTGATTGTTACTGTTTAAGGGGGGAAAAGGTGGTTACCATATTTGCAAGGTTTAACTAACACAGGCAAGTCATATTAACTTGAATGAAAATCAGCAGTACAGTATGTGTCATGAGAACATATGCCAAACAGATAACCTGCGGCCTCAAAAATGACCACAGAATTGAATTGCCTCGCCTGTACATTATTAGCTTCACAAAGCTGATATTTACAGCAAGGTTGCCATAGGGAAACCACTTGTATCCAAACTTTATAGGATGTTCTGGAGCACAGAGTATGAAGCATATTTCCATCTCCTTCATCCCTTCAAGACCTGGAGGCTTTTTTTCCTTCTTGCAGAGGGGCGCAACATCCCACTACACACAATTCAGGACTTGTATGGCAGAATTGCAAGAACTGAAGCTGTTCTGAAGGCAAAGGGTGGCACTACTCCTTAGGTACGTGTTGTTAGATTAGGTAACATGAAGGCCTGAATGCACTAGTTGTGATAATTAACCCGTGCCATTCGGCACTCCTAATTTGACACTCACAATGTGCCCTGCATGGTGGCACCTGATTTCACCACAACAGTGGGTTACAATCCTATATCTTTTCTTTTCTTTTTCATGACTTATTTGTGGAACTTTCAACAACAAAAACAACAACAATACAATACATAAACCCTTGCATGTATAACTGAATAAATGAAATAAAAGAAAATATTCTGCGTGTACACACATGCATGCACACCTTTCCGTCTCACACTTTTCTCTGCTACCACCCTCATTGTCGACTCTGATGAAGACGCACACAGCGTCGAAACGTTAGTTCATTAAACAAGTTATCCACAACTTGATCCGTGTGCTCCTGTGCTTTGGTTCATTCCACAAGTCCGCTCTTCTAAGCTTACCCTCAGAGAGTACCGGACCAGCCTGCTAGGCTGCCTTGGGTCAATGTGCGCATACCTCATCCTACAAGTACACCCTCATTGTCTCTTTTAATGTCTCATTTTGAAGAAATAACATACCAAACATACTGAGTGCTACTAGCATGAGGAAACAGGACTCGGCCAGGAAGTGCAGGATGCTGGTGCAGTACAGAGGGTCACTCAGCCAGTGGGGACAGCATCTAGCTGGACTGACCTGACATGTTCTAAGAAGTTTAGCCACATTTTAGAACATTTTTCATTAGAGCTTCAAAGGGAGTGTTTAAGTTTTTCTAATTTCAAAAAGGATAAGGCAATCTATAGGCAATATCCAATGGGCATGAGAGGGGGGATGAGGACTCTTCCAGTGCATCGGCATGACATACCTCGCTTCTACCGTGGTGAGATTTGTACACCGATCACAAGAAACAGCGACCTCAAGCTAAGGAAGCAATTATGAATGAAGTCTTGGATTTGTAAGTATCTGAAGAAGTGGGTTTTTTACAGAGAGAGACAATCCCATGGTTTCCCCAAGTTGCAAAAGCCCTGTCAGTAATAGAGAGAGGGAACAGAGGATTGGAGTGTACAGGGTATAGAAGAGGTATTGCCTGGAATCCAAAGTTTAAGTTGAGTCCAGATCTTGAGACAGTTTTTTGTATAATCTTTTCTGAGAGAAAATATGTCCCATGGCTTGTTCGGTATTTTACTTATTATATTTGCAGACCAGTTAGTTGACCACCTGGACTACAGAGTATTCGTATTATGTCCATACAATTGCACATTTCTCTGCAAATAGCTAAATTGCTAAATTGAAGTCACTGTATTGCATGTTTAAGTTCTATTGCCTCAAAATAGGTTGAGACTCAAGGTGGCTCCAGAAACCTGACAAAAAAACTGTTGTCCTCTGTTGATGCTTTGACACACATTTAGTGTGTGTTTATGCCAGTGGAAACAACTGTGGTTTCCAGTGCTTTAACAGTAGCTGATGGGCTTCTGTACATGGGTATAAATAATTTCACCTAGTGCTGTGCTTTGTAGTGTTCCCACAAAACGCCAGAGGCAGTTTCTTGGCCTGTTTTTGTTTTCAGTATTCTCAATGTTTTTCTTCTGATTGTGTGTACAACGAGGTTGAAACAATGGGTGTGACTGGCATGTGATGGCTCCCTATAACAAATATGGGCCATCATTGATGAGCATGACCGGCTCTTTGCATGTGCTTCCGATCTGTTCCCTTCTCTAAAAGCTAATATCCACGTCTCGTCAATTCACATGGCCACAATACAGACAGACAAAGGTGTTTTATTCAAAATGTCGATGGTTTCTGCGACAAAATTGAGTGAGAAAAATGTGACAAAATGACTTGGTCCCTTCGACTTCCTATCAAACATACTGTGACAAAGCAACTTTCTCAGATGTACAATTGTCTCGAGGCACTCATTTAGGTTACAGAAGACTCCAGTTCCACTTAGTTCCGTGACTTCAAAGGCTCTTTTGCCTATTCATGCAAATCTCATAGCCAGCCCTCAGATGCTGCGTTGTGGGTCAGTGCAAATGAAATTCTGAACATTTTTTTTCAAAGGAGCTCGTTCTCTCCTAGGATGTCTCCTTCCGTTGCTCTACCACTTTTCATCCCTTTTTCATGAGCTTAATCCAGAACACTGGAATTAAAGAGGCTTCAAAGAGCTAACGTCTGGTGTGGGTGACACAGGTGGAACCATGCCCATCTCCCCAGACCCCAGATCATCCCAACTCTCTTTTCTCAACATGTCTGTAAACTGTTGTGTGGGACATGGAAACTAAGCGTGCCATATAACACGTGGCTATTTCTGAATAAGTAAAAAGCTGCTAAAATTAGAGGCTGTGAGCTGCATAAGCCGGCTGCTAATGAAGCCTCCAATGGCCTGGGATAAATAATAATGAAACGCAGCGCTCTAATGAAGTTGGCACATCTAGAAAGATGCAATTGGAGAATTGTCTTCTACTGATAGTAGGAGGTAGACTTGCCTCAACATCTATGAATTCCTCTGTGCCTCTTTCTATTTAGTTCATTGTTACAGTAAATGCTGTTCTGCACAGGTTTATCTCCATACTAGGGGGAAAAGAAGCATTCAAAGGAATATTTGTTGAAGTGCTACATGCACAGGCTTGAAAATCAGGATGGAAAGGTGTCTCTTTGTTCACTGGCTAGCACGCGCACCCGCGCGCACACACACACATACACACACACACACACACTTATACAGTAGCTGACAGCAGTACCATCATCTTCACCCTTCCCCCCCACAAGCCAGGACATGTCTGGACAGGAAAAGCAGCTCTCAGCAGAGGGAAACATAAGATAATTGAAAAAAGGCAGGTGTGCACATGGACACACACAGATCTGTAGGCTTAGAGGTCCTGCACGCCCACACAAACAAGCACACACACGCACGGCTTGAATTGCTGACGAGCTAATCCCACTCCGACCACTTCTCTTCAAACTGCCATTTGGTGTTCGTTTGACACGGGGGGCCCACGAAACCCAGCATGGCGGTCCACACGCCTCTTAGCCAATCCTCTAGCCACACAACATCCACATCCCTTTTCTAGGACAACACCCAACAGGAGGACGGGTACAAGTGTGTCTGTGACAGGGAGATGGAGATCAGGAAGGAGAAAGGAAACAAACAGAGAGAGAATGTGTGCGCAATGATTAGATCTCACACACACACACACACACACACACACACACACACACACACACACACACACACACACACACACACAAGCACAAACACACACAAGCACATGCACACACCACACACACATACACACCCACACACAC
>CABFOS010077485.1:3028-13602 GCA_900660315.1 Diretmoides pauciradiatus | reverse complement strand
ACCCACCACACCCCACCACCCCCCCCCCCCACACCCCACCCACCCCCACACACACACACACACACACACACACACACACACACACACACACACACACACACACACACACACACACACACACACACACACACACACACACACACACACACACACACCCGGCTGAGAGGAAAGGTCAGGTGGCACTTTTCATTCTGCTGTAACTCCTAATTGAGAGAAGAGGCACAGAGAGAGTGCTGCAGTAACAAAGGGGAGACTGCGACAAGAAAATCAGCAAAAGACACTCAACTTTACCTACTGCATCTGCCTGACATCTAATTTTCAATCCCACATAATCTGTTTTCTCTCTCCTCTCCTCTCTGGTGGTACGCATTGAAAGTAACAGCTGATAGTCAGTCAAAGGCTCTGATAACCCCACAGTCATCCAATCTCATACCAGCTTGTTGCAGAGTGCTGTGAATCTGTGATGTTTCAATCAGGAATGTATTCACAGAGCAACTGCCCTGCAATGATTGCTTGTTATGTTGGTTTTTACGTTGGGAATAACTGCTCCTGCCTTTCTGGAAAAGTTAATTAAGTTACGTTTTTTAAGTAGAAAGCAGAGAGCTGGCGTGGGAGAGGGAAGTGCCAGAAGTAATGCACTTTAAACACACACAGGCGTTATTGGGCCTTATTCACAAAACGTTTGTACGGACGTTTGTACGAACATAGTTTGATTCATCAATTTGTTCGTATCTGAATTTGTTCGTTGGTACGATCAAAACCTACGAGTGGAAACATGCAGGAATTTGTGTGTTGTGTTTGGAAACATATGGGGAAGCTCTTAGAAGCCTTATTTTTTATGCAAAATCAATTCCAGTAGTGCCAAACCTCATTAACAACAAAATCGTTCAGTGGCCCTGTAGGAAAAAAAAGACCTAATAGGCTGCAATGGCGAATTTGCCAAATTGTCCTTATTCATAATGCTACAAGAATTTCAGACTTGCAATGGGTTGATCACATGGACTGAATGCCTTACAAATACAATTACATAGTCTGTTGTCATGTTTTTCATGCACTCGTGTGCGCAACACTTCCATTTCAAACTCTGCACAGTTCCTCTTTTCCCTCTTTTGGCCGGGTTACTTGCACACGACCCTTCAGTCTGCAGTCCGCATCCAATTTACGAACATTCATCATCTGATATATATAAACTTTATTACAGGCACCAGGCCCAAACAAAACATACACCATTTAGACACACAACAAATAATACACCTGTTCTATGCACAAATCAAGGTTTTCCGCATGTTTCATGAATCCCACTTTTTCTTATGCACATAAACACACCAAATTTAGGAATAATTTAAGAAAAGTTTAGTGAATGAGGCCTATTGTGTGTATTAAATAATATTTTCTTGTGTTTTGCTTTCAGGGAGAGAGAGTGTGACGGGGGCTGAGGCAGAGCCTGCACTTAAGCCATAAGCACAAACAGATACACACAGATACAGTACAAGCACACAGAGAAATCCTGACAAATGTTTGGGAAATTATAGGCCTACTATTGCTCCAATATAAACCCCCAAACCCAGCACTGAGCAATATTTGTTTGCCTAATGTCTAAAATATCAAGATGTATAAAATCTCAACCTTCATTGTAAAAGCAAACCGCTATTGATCCAATTACTGTTTAACAAGTCTGCTCTTACGCTTTGAAGCATCATGTCTTTGACGTTAACAAGACAGTGTTAATTGCCATGAGAGTGACGGCCACTATAATCAGTCCATTTCTAAGAGGGAAAATGTGACTTTAAATGGATATAACAAAAACACGACTATAATATCCAAATATTTCACCGACTCGACACCAAAACAAAAATGGATGGAAATACTTAAGTGTGACAATAACCAATAAATATTTTGTGCAAACAATGATAGTCACATTAAATCTAAATCAGCACTTTAAGTACTGTATTTTTCAAAGATTTAAATGCTCAATCACCCAATCACCTAATGACCAAAGCTTAAGGAAAGTGAGAAATTTAGCCTGACCCCATCTGAGCCAGCGAGGTCTCCTCTTGGATCAGGTATAAATGCTAATCTTTAGTCTTTCTCTCCCATTACAATTTAATTGAAAATGTACACAGGTTTCCTTTGGATTAAACTTCTTACAAAGCTCTTTTGTACATATTAGTGGACAAGGAAGGCCATATTGAATTGGAATATTAGCTATAGCTAGAAGGATGGGTTAGCTCAAGGAGTTCCTGCAGGGAGGCCACTGAATTGAGTAGCACAAAAAGCATAGAGACAGCACACAGTGGATTCTGTCAGTACTCCATAAGTATGTAATTTCAAGGTAGGAGAACCATTGATAAAAACTAATGTAAAATAGGTGTATAACAATGCAAAATATATGAAGTAACAATTCCTTGTGTCACACTCCAGGGAGAACATTTACAGTCCAATTCATACCGGTGAAACATCCCTTTAGCAGTCCAGCAAAAATTGTTCGATCAGAAACTCAATTATAACTCCCTCCCTTGAATAATTCATTATTTCAATACATCACACCCACACATCTAATGTGTTTGGTGCAAAAGATGATATCGACATACAGGAGTTATAGTAAACAGCGAGTGACTGAAATTTGTCCTGTTCCATTCATTTCCATTCTAATCCCGCTTTCTCAATCCTCTCTTCTCTCTGTATAAAGAGCCTGGGCCTTCTGAGTAACCAAGACAGCAATATCCTGTGAGTAGAGAGTGGGCAGGGAGCAGCAGTGGGAGGAGGCCAGAAAGACAGTCTCTTGATAGAAATGATTATGGCCCAGCAATGATGGATGGAGAGAGAGAGAGAGAGAGAGAGAGAGAGAGAGAGAGAGAGAGAGAGAGAGAGAACCCCTCTCCTCTTAGCTGGACAACCCTGCAATCGCAAGCTTCCTTTGAACAGGGCTCCCCACAGGTGTAGGAAAATATCAACAAGAAGAGAAAAAGATGCTGGAGGGGGGAAACCTGAGGTTTCTGCTCTGAGAGAGGAGGTGTGGGAAATGAGGAAAACCGGTGTATGATTGATCGAGGATTTGATGTATGAGCATAGTAGCTGGAATGCTTTGGTAAAAACTGTAAATGTCCGGAAATATGTTTCTAAGCACAGATGACGCTGTTGCTCTATATGAATCAGTCAGATACAGTACATCTTAAGAATTGTAAAGTGAATGTTCTATAGGAAAAGGAATAAGCTGAGAGGGAAAGTAAACACAAACACTGTCTTCCTCCCTCTCTGAATTCACCCTCTCTCTCTCGGTTGCTCTCTGTGTGTTAAAGCGTGAATGATTTTTATGAGAAGTGGGGCCTGAATGCCTCCATGGTCCAGAAGGGCCACAGACAGATATAAGAAGTTTTAGAAGAAGAAGAATGGGGATATTTCTAGAGGTCACATCCCTCATTGACATCTTTCTATTACTCTGCCTGCCTGCTGTGCCATGAATGAGACCGACTGTGAGTGAGTACTGCATGCATTCTCTCTCACAAACAGCCCTGATACACACAGAGCCACACTATACTATAGATCATCCTTTGATGCATGGAAATTAAGAGACTGAAAAATGCAGATCTGCTTTCTGGGGCCAAACCCTGAGAGACAAGTGTGACTTCACTAGACTGATGGTGTTAGAGGTTGGAAACTGAATATCAAAAAAATGGAAAAATCTCAGCACACCCAAAGACAACAACAGGTGGGAGAAAGGCGCCACCCCAAGTTGCATATAAATCAAAAAAAGCTCCCGCACACTGTCTCACTCTCTATATTACTTTATTAAATCAACGTTTCGGTCAGTATGACCTTCATCAGGCATTTCATATCTATATGAATATATGATCATGGAAAGTGGGACGAACATGACATCGCTTAAAACCAGCATGGTTTGGCAATATGTAGGCTGTGTCAGAATAAACTGGCATATAACCACTCGACCGGAGCAATGTGTAACCACATTCAGCACAGGCATGTGGACGTTAACCTGCAAGGAGAGCAGGCTGCTGGTGCTATGACATCGTTTACCGCCCCAGCCTGCAGATGCTGTGATCCCGCTCAGTCTGAAAAGATAATGCAGCTCATCACAGCAATGACTCTGCAAGACACTGTATGCTTCCATTCAGCTTTGTTGAAGGCAAAGTCTTCCAAAAGAGAATAAAATATACTGAGCCCGAATACACGGTGCAGGGACGCAACATGATCACATCCAGATTGGAGTACAACCATCCAAAAATGACAGAGGAGATTAAACTGAACATTGAGAATGCAGAATATGTGGCCATAACTACAGATGGTTGGACATCCATGACAACCGAGTCGTACATGACAATAACATGTCATTTTATGATTGAAGGAAACCTAGGTAGTACTGTGCTCCAGACGTGCACACTAGAAGAAAGACATAGTGCTGAAAACTTGGCAGCGCACCTGCAAGGTGCTAATAGCAAGTGGGGACTGGATAACAAGGTCATCGCCATGACAATGTGAGCAACACGGTGCTGGAGTGGGAGTCAGTGGCTTGTTTTGCCCACAATTAGCCATAAATGATGGATTGAAGGCAAACGCCATGAGCCGGGTGAACTAGTGCTTGCCTCTGATCTCGATCCCCGCCACAAGCACCTCAGCTTTCTCCAGATGGACATGCAACGGGCACTAAGAAAAAAATCTTTCCTTGCTAGTATCACATCCTCCCAGCGAATGATGATGAGGAAGACGCTGATAATGAAGACTGCGACAGGCCTATAGATGACTTGATGACCAAATGGCAGAAAGCTTAAATTCTTTTGTTGGGGATGGCTATGGAGAGTCTGGGAATCAAGATGAGCTGGAGCGCTACAGGATGGAAACGTGTGTCTCACCTAACGAAGATCCACTTGTGGTGGTGTGGGAAGACGCGATGCTTTACAAAACTATACTGGCTTGCAAGTCGCTATCTCTGTGTGCCTGCAACATCTGTGCCAGCTGAGAGTTTTTTCAGCTGCGGGACTTATTGTTAATCGACTGAGGTCTCGCCTTTCACCCGAACATGTTGACATGTTGATTTCGCTGAACAAAAATGTTTCGTCAGTCGAGTAAGTACCACGTTGTTGAATAGCCCAATAAAACTGTTCTAACGTTACGTCGATCGGTAGGCCTAATTGTTATCTTTTTGGTAGTTTTTCTGATAACTAATTTTTTTTTACCGTCTTTGCTACAGTATGAGATTGCGTTGTAATAATCAGACACGTTTCCTAAAGATTTTTTGTTACGTTGAATGTAGTTTTGAATAAATATTATTTGTTAACTTTTCTTTATTGAGTTGTCATGTTTTGTAGGATAATGTGAAATGTTCATAGTGCACGGCACAAAGTGTCACACATTTCAGCGGCATTTAATACAATTTGGTTATTGAAGAATGTGATTAACGGTTTCAAATGGCAATGCAATATTTTTTTGGACATGGTTTATAGATTAAATTGTGCTCAATGGTGACTGTTTTCTGAGTGCTTTCTTACTTTTAGACTAAGTTTAAACTTCCATTTAAACGTCAGGGAAATTAGTCGTTAGGAAGATAGTAAATACAACATGAGCATGAAGGTCCCTGCATCATTGCCAATTGCTGGTTGCAGCAGAGACTGCTCTTTTTTAAATACTTTCAACCTGCTGCTCATCACTTAGACTACATGTAACAAAAACACGACAGAAGGCATGAGCCACTTAATGGAGAACTTTCTCAATGTGGCTGAATCCTCACGCTGCTGCCTAATAGCTCCTCAGGGCTAAGGAGCCTAAACTAAACTAGCCTTTCCTCAAAAAATAAAATGTATACAGACAAGTGTATTTAGTATTAGGCATATCTTTTGAAGTGAGCAATGTTTCTGCTGCTGACAGGTGGTATTTGAAGTTACAAGCTGAAGCAGCCTAGTTGGGTCCATTCATCTGTCTCCGTGTTTGTCTGGTTTCAACACCTAACTCAGCATCCAGCACCATGCATCAAAACACTATAATTGCCCAATCTCACCTGCTGTGTGCAGTTTATATGCACATGTGTCTGTGTCAGGGAGGGAAAAGGAGACAAAGAGAGAAAATGGGAGAGAAAGGGATCGACAGACAGGGATAGATAGATAGACGGGATAGAAGGGATAGATACAGATAGATAGATGGATAGATAGATACTGTAGACAGACAGACAGACAGACAGATAGATAGATAGATAGATAGATAGATAGATAGATAACATAATAATTGTGTTACTGCAAGGAAGAGAGACAGGAGCAAAAAGAAGGCAAACACAATGGAACTCTGAACTATGCTGCGGTCCCATTTCCATGAGAAATGGGGGTAGTAATAGGGGAAATGAAGGCTGTGTTACAATCAAAAGGCAGCAGCTTTTACAACAGAAGTGCAAATCAAGACTGCTACCTCTATCCAACCTTGTTTTCATGCCCAAGTAATGTTTCACAGCTCTTTTGTTTGTGTCTGTAAACGTAAGGCAGCCTTTCACTGTGTCTTCAGGCCTCCCAAATCGATGTCAGACTTGATGAAAAGGAAGCCACTCAAAAGCATGGTTTACAAAAAATGAAATGCGGTGCGTGTCTGAATACTGGATATGGAAACATGAGACACGTACGCATCTCATAACTGCTAACTAAGGAAACTGAAAGACAGGGAAGGAGAAAGCTACATACACATACAAACAGGTCCTCAGCTTGAGGGGCGCTTTCACAACACTAGTCCGTTTGGCTTGTCCGGCTCAGAGTGACATTGATACTTTTGGTTCGTTTTCTATTTAGTCTGGTTCGGTTTCACAGTGCACACATTCAAGTGGACCAAATGAAAATATGTATTTGCTGAGGGGCGTGTATGAAGGAGCAGGGCCGGAAATGTACTTGCAGAAGTCTTTCTTATTTGTCAGAAATTTGGCAGTGGACAATGTAAACACGGATGTCAACAAGTGCGGAGAACACTCCCGGAACCCACTGCCTCTTGCTTCTATTTCGTATAGGCTCCGCCCTCTAAGGGTGTCGCTAGTGGGTTTCTCCCTCGCACAGCACTGAAAATAATTATTCCATGCCCACTTGGTTGGGTCCCACTCGCGGCCTCACCTTGTGTATAAATAGTCCCAGTTATACCCACCCATTGCTGAAGCCTACTAAGGAGAATAGAGTGGTCAATAGCGTTAAAAGATTTACTTAGGTTAAGCAGCAACCGCACTGAGCACTCTCCAGCATCAGCACACATCAGGATATAATTTGAAACCCTGAGAAGAGCAGTTTCAGAAAACCTCACTTGAACTTAACTTATCGAGTTGTTTACAAACTACTTTCTCCAAGACTTTGGAAATGAAAGGAAGTTTGGATGTAGGTCTAGTTACTAGGAAGCAATGGGTCAAGGGGCCTTTTTAAGAGTGGCTGAATAGCATGCTTAAAGTAAAAAAGCCAGAGCTAAGAAAGCTATTCACAACGGAGAGTATGCTTGGGCCTAAGAAGCCGAAAACATCTTAAAAAAGAGAGGTTGATGTCAAGGGACGGGGTATGACTAGAGGAGGGACGCATTTGGGAGACAATGGCTGTGAGTTCTTCCAAAGAAATCAGGCTAAGCTGCATGCTCAATAGAGAAACATGGGCTGAATAGTCAAGCAGGTGTGCAGGAAGGGAAGATCTTAGACCTTATGTCAGTACCCACAAAAAATGATAGAAACTCTTCCATCTCACATCATCATTTGAAAACATCAGTACAGGGGGAGGGGCAGGGTTCACCAATCTATAGATTGTTCTAAACAAAGCTCTAGGATTTTTCTTGTTATAGTAAATCAAGTTGGAAAAATAGGCAGCTCTCGCCTCTTTAACTTTCTGATTAAAAGATGAAAGTAGTTCCTTTGTGTAAGTATAGTGGACCACCAGCTTAGTGTTTTTCCACCTACGGTCCAAATTGATTAGTTTTTAAAAGGAGCGACCAAGTCTAAGGTTGACAAACAGAGGTTGTTAAAAGCGCAGACTAAGCCATTTCCCTGGACAGGGAAAGCCATATCATTACTAAGGTCTGCAGAGACAGAGGAGAAGTTGTCAACAGAGTGGCTATTGAGAATGCGAGAACAGGTAGTGCGTTTGGTGGATTGCATGTCAGCATTAAAAAACAGTATCAAAAATAATGCACTTATGGTCAGACACAAATAAGTCATCAATACATAGAGTATGAAGGTTAAGACCCAAAGTACAAACCAAATCAAGAGTATGACCATGATTGTGTGTTGGCCCCGATACATGTTGCGTTAAATTCAAAGACCGAGTTGCTCAAAAACTCAGCAGCAAACCTATCTGATGCATTATCATCAATATGTATATTGAAATCACCAACAATCATAACTTTGTCAAGTTTAACAACTACAGAAGGTAAACGCTCAGCAAATTCAGTTAGAAATCCATTATTTGGGCCAGGTGAGCGGTAAATCAACACAGAGAAGAGAGGATTAGCCGATCCAATCCTGAGCATAAGCTCCTCAAAAGTGTTGAAATCACCAATGTCCACGGAGCGACGAACTGCGATGAACTGTTTGGTAAAAACAGCAGCTCTGCCTCCTCCTCAACCAGACAACCTGGGCGCACTGACAGAGTCACAGTCTGTGGGACACAGCTCAGTCAAGGCCGTGTTGTCTCCACATTTCACCCAGGGTAGGATGGGAGGGAGGGGTGTGGACATAGTTTTATGACAGATCCAGGGACAGTGCTTTCCATTGATCTCCACCTTGTACTTATTAGTCTTGGCCAAGGGCCTGTGGACATGCAGCACAGTTGGCAGGAATAAAAGGCGCAACGGGAGCATCACTATCCACAGATTATCAAAGCACCAACAAAACCTAGAGGGGTCCTTATGAGGAAGACTCCAAAATAAGAAAGTCACTCATCTCTCCCTGACTATTTTCTCCTCTTCACTCCTTCCTGCTGGGAAGGGAGCAGTGGGTGACATCTTCGGTGGAGCGGCAAGTAACATGCTGCGACAGTACAACAACACACATGCACACATGGTTGCAGCTACACACACTCACACGCACACACAAAGTGATGCTCACTACTTCCTCCTGGGAATCGCCTGTGGCAATTTGAATACAGAACATGACTGAGTCCCCCCTGATCGCCCAGTATGTCCCTCCCTGCCTTTGACAATTACCACACTCTGGAAAATAGTCAAACTCAAATATGTGGTGGGGGGCATATGTGTGTGCGTGGGTTTGTCAACCATTTGAATTACCTACATTCCTGCATAAATGAGGGGCAGTGAGGGGTTCAGTGTCTTGCTCAAGGACACTTCTACAACCGGGAGGAGCCTCGAACCGGGAACCTTCCGGTTCCCAGACGACTGCTCTACCGCCTGAGCTATTGCCGCTCCCCCATGTAGGAGGCACTGTAGGAGTTGGGTTAAAGGGAGACAGAGATCCGCTTGCATGTGGAAGAGCTCTCTTTATTCCATTAGCAACAACAACACTCTTTGTAACAGAAAACATATCCTTACCCTCTCTGCTAACGTGAACAGTGTCACACGGTCCGGTAGCAAGACTGACAACGTGATTTCTCAGCAACACAAAGCTAGAGGGTTAGCAATTCAGTCATTTGTAGCTTACGTTGGCGAAGTTAGCTAACGTTACCTCAACACTTAACTAACCTGCGGAGGAGACACTACTGTCATCGTCGTCTCTGCTGGCTGAGGAGGATGTGGCTGTGGGTTTCTCAGGCAGTCGAAGACAAGGGTCCGCCCTTATATTTATGTCGTGCAGCGCCAAGTGTTTCATCAAATTGGAGTTATTTCCCCCCTACATGAAACAGTTCTATTACACTTGTTACATGTGCTGCTGTGATTTTCTGTTTAGTAAAGTAAAGCCAAACTTTAGAGCGCCTTATTTTTGACATGATGGCTGAAGCTGGGCAGCAGTAGAGAGGAAGGTGCTCTGCAACTTTCCGACCACAAGAGGGTGAGGGGATTGTTGCGGCACCGAAATGAGGCACTGAAATTTTTTTAGTAATTCGATCCGAGTAGAACCAACCATGTTGGCACCGGCACGGTTCTCGGTACCCAACCCTGTCACCAGCAGACTCTGCTCTCCAAAACAACAGATCTTTTGTAGTGGAGTATGCCCCAGTCAAAAGACATTTCAGAGGACCTCAAGAGAAGAGTTGTTGAGGCTTAACGCTGGAAAAGGCTACAAAAGCATTTCCAAAGACTTGGGCCTCCATCAGGCTACAGTCAGACAGACTGAATACAAATGGAGAAAATTGCCATCAGTGCCATTGCTACTCAGAATCAGAATCGAATTTATTGCCAAGTAAGTTTACACATAGGAGGAATTTGCATTGGTGACTTTGGTGCAACGACAGCATTTACAGGTGAAGAAAAAATATATATATAAAAATAGAATAAAACGAGTAAACTTAGATAAAAAATAAAGACTAAGACAACCCCACATATAAGAGAATAAAAATAAAAATAGAACTAAATGGGTGAGTGAGTGAATGAATGAATGAATTATTTACAATTGAAACAGTGCAATGGATATTTGTGCAAATACTCAGATAGTAATATTTACTCGCCCT
>CABFOS010077413.1:0-11371 GCA_900660315.1 Diretmoides pauciradiatus | reverse complement strand
CTCCTGTTCATTCTCCTGTTCCATCACTCCCTCAAATCTGTGGTCTCTCTTTCACACAAACAGATGTACACTCACTCAGCAAGTGTCTGCCTGCCTGCCTGTCTGTCTGTCTGTCTGTCTGTCTACATGTCTGTCTGCCTGCCTGCCTGTCTGTCTGTCTGTCTGTCTGTCTACCTGTCTGTCTGCTTGTCTGTCTGCCTGCCTGTCTGTCTGTCTGTCTGACTGTCTGCCTGTCTGTCTGCCTGCCTGCCTGCCTGTCTGTCTGCCTGCCTGTCTGTCTGCCTGTCTGTCTGCCTGCCTGCCTGCCTGTCTGCCTGTCTGCCTGCCTGCCTGCCTGCCTGTCTGCCTGTCTGCCTGCCTGTCTGTCTGCCTGTCTGCCTGTCTGTCTGCTGCCTGTCTGTCTGCCTGCCTGCCTGTGTGCCTGTCTGCCTGTCTGTCTGTCTGTCTGTCTGTCTGCCTGCCTGCCCGTCTGTCTGTCTGTCTGCCTGTCTGACTTTAAAATTTGAAAAGCTGTTTTGATTATTTAAAAAATAAAATGTAATCTTGTTTGAGAACTCATTTGACTCAAAATTTGGATTATGAATGAACAAAACAAAAAAAATCCATTTGCACTCTATTAAGAGTAGGTGATCAAACTGTGAGGTCAACCAGGGCACACATACACCCCCACACACACACACACACACACAGACTTCTCAATTATTTGATCATTTGGTTACATAGGTTGTCTGAGCTTGTGCAGTTGTCAGTGTTTGTAATCATCCTGGTAATTCTGCTGTCACATTATCTAAACAACATTTTAATCATGCACCAGTAGACAGAGCAGGGATTCTTCAGCTGCCACCTAGCGCACTGAATCTGTACGCACATGACACGTGGCTCTTGGCAGAGAGGGTGAGAGAGGACTTTGAGGTCATGATGCTGTTACTTTAACTGGCACCAGTTTCACTGTAAAGTGTCATAAGTGTAATAAAGCCCACCACTAAGGCCTGCTCCTATACTCTGCAGAATAGAATGACCTTAAAGTTCCCCAGCCCTGCACAATGCATGTCATTTTCATTTACATTGTGTGAGTGTTGGGGTCAGATACAGTATATCTGCCACAACAAACCATAATTTTAACCATAATAATGTTGTGTTTCAGAAATCTAGGCATTGTTTTGTTTTTATGGTTTTCAACATGTGTATTCCTGCCTGGATGGTGTTCCATGAACACCTGTGCATGAGTAAGGTTACTCTCCATGCTCATCAGAGTGACACAATTGAAGGAGTCAAGTCAAATGACCTATGTTGTCAAAATTGTCATTCTGTCATCTGGCATCTGGCATCCAAGGACAGGTGTGAGTGTCCCTCTCCCTCCCTGAGAGAATGATACCTCGTTCCACTCCCAAATGTTTCTGCCATGTCAGGGTCACCCGTCCTTCCTCCCTTGGCAGCCTTGTGCAAATGAACTTAGAAGAAAATAAAGGGGCTCAATCCGGTGTCAACAGCCCCACCGGTATAGGAAAAATAGTGAAAGTTGAGCACCACACACCACTGGATCTGAATGAGAGAGGAGAGGAGAGTAATCTCCTGTTGAATCTCTTGTGGTGACCTGCCGTGAAACAGGAGCTGACTGGTATCCCCCTTCCCTCACCCCACCCCACCCCACATATTCTCATTCTTCAGTAGTCCCGGTGAGCGGTGAGCCCAGCATTTGCCACGTCCCACTGGGTTGAGGCAACCACTGGGTATTTCTGGCGAGGTCTTTGTGGCTTAGTTTGCAGTCTTTGCCCTCTTAAGTATGTTTCAACCTTTCTGCAAAGGTTTTACTAAATATAAATATCGGGCTTAAAGCAGCGTTTGTTGAGGTGCTCGATGCCCGTTTGTATCCTGTGAGTTGACGCCCACATGTCTGTTGTACTAGAGTAAATCAGCCATATTTTGATAGGTTTATAGGGAACACGGTTACGGTCATATTACAAGTGCTAAGTTAAAATTGATCCCTGACTGTCTTAACCGTGTATGAGATGGTTCTGAGTGGATGTGTTTGTCAGAGGGTAGACATCGTATAAATCATCCCCGACACCCATCTCCTCTTTCAGCAGAAGGCCTAAAGATCTTACTGTAGGTCATAGCCAGGAACTCTAAGCTTCCTCACGTTTCCTGACACTGGCTGCTAGTTACGGGCATCCGGCAGACGAGGAGGGTTGAGCAAAGAGGGAATTTCCATTGCAACATTGTTCTTATTAGCAATTATGCATTAGTCACATACTGCAGTGCCAAATGAATAACAGCTCAGTCCTGGCCAACTATGCAACGCTGTCGCAGTCGTCAGTAGCCTATATTTACTTTAAATTGCCAACGCAGAGATGTGGCACCTTTCACTTAACTGATCTTGATCTCGTATTTTGAGATGACCTCGAAATGTCTCTGTCTGCTTAGAAATAAAACACCCACTAACCTCCCCCGTCACCCGTCCCCTTTCCTGAACACCTGTGTGAGCCCTTCAAGAATGGAGAGCAGACACGTTGGACTGAAACGTCAGGTTTCTTCTCCGAGTAGGAAAAATACCCAGATGCATTAACACTTGCCTTTGTACACTGAAGTGGCGCTGTGTACATTGCCCATGTTAAGTCCACCACCACCACCTGGCAGGCGGCGGTGGTGGTGGCGGACTTAGCATTTAAAGGCTCTCAAATGTCTCACAGCCTAAGCAGTGCCAAGCCCCCACCCGAGAGACTTGGCCCCTGCTGACGTAGGCCATCCTATTTACATTTAGGGAGACTGGCGTACTCCATTCTTAATACTATTTCTAGTGTGGAGAGGGACAGGAGCCCGAGACAGAGGGTGAGAGAAATAGGGAGGCCTCTTGGCTGAATTAGCTCAAAGGTGCTACTTTACTTATGCTTTGCAGAAGAGATTTAAAGTCTGCATTGCTGCAAACTGGATTTTGGTCCTATTTTCATATTTCATATATCATATTTTTGTGTGAAGTGAAGTTTCTTTCTTTCCTTTTTACTTTTTCATGATTGAATTTGCACACTGAAAGGGAGCGTTGGCTACTTTAAAAAAAGTCTTTCTGTCTGTCTCACGGACGTTGTTTGTCCTTTTTTTGTCTCGATTGCGTGTCTTAAGGTGATTTTTTTTAAACTCACCTAAAGTCATGAGTTCCCTGGTAATGAACACAATGGGAGACCAGAAAGATGGCAACAGCGCAAGCTTTGACCTCATCCAAAATCGTATTGAATCGCTGAGTAGCAAGATGGATAGGCTCATCAACATCCAAGAAAAGGTCCTCAACCGACTAGATGGAATGTCTCAGGACCTCGATGGCATTGAAAGGGATATGGATAATCTGAAGGTTGACAAGGAGGAGATCCATATTCCGCCCAAAGTAGTGAATCAGACCCAAGTCGTAGGGGGAGAGATGAAGGACATTTGTCAGGAGATGAGCTCCATCATGTCCGTTGTTAACCAACGCTCAGAGCAGCAGGCCCAGAAGCTTGAAGGGATGGAAAAGCTGGTCCTCAGCATGCAGCAGGTGATCAGCTTCATTGGGGAGACAGTGAAGAGCTCCCGTGTTATAGAGCTGATGCTGAAAGGTCCAACAGCTCGAAAGGCCTCCAAACCCAAAGACAATAAAGGCAAACTACCCATCAAGACACAGTCAGACACAATATCCAAGAAGGCCGACAAGGTGAGATTAGGAGCCGGAACTAACACAAATCAAAAGTAATCTCTGTGCTCATATGTATTTATCGTCAAACGTGAAGTGCTTTTGTGTAGAAAATAGCTTTTGGAGAAATTTGCTTCAGTTTTTATTTAGAATGTTGGAAATGATGTGATGCGTTTTCTATGCTGAGTTTGAATATTTAGGTCTTATTACTGTAGTATCTTGATGTTCTTGGCAAAGTGCATGAAAATGATCATAGCAGCAAAGCTGACCACCCAAGAAGGATTCTCTTACCTAGAAATGTGACTTGGCTTGTGTGTTGGATTCCCCAGAGAAAGGGTTAATAGTTGATCTGTGATAAATCAGCTATGGAATACGTAAGGACTCTTTGTAGGGGTCAAGGAATGGGCTGCTGGGCTTTGGCTAATATTGATTAATTCTAAGTTATGATGAAGGGTAAAGTAATTGACAAAGATGTACAGTAATCTGAAAAACATCAGAATAATTCGATGACTAACACACCACATATTAAGCTCCTATTTCTGCTGTGTTGCATCTCAAGCCATGTTACATGAAACATGGCTTTTAAGGCATGAGGCCCACTCCGGGACCCCCGCAGGGCACGAGAGAGGGCAAGTGTGAAGTCAGGGGCGCAATGGGTGCCAGGTTTAGAAATGCTGTTTTTGGAGTTGGGCTGCAGTGTTTGTGGACTGAACGGGCCTTCACCCCTCCAGCGGCAAGAGTCAAGTGTCAACATATTGTGATGAGTCAGTCTTTTCTCGATTCCTCTCTCCAGTGATCTCTTTCTCTCTGTGACTTTATTTATCCACAGTTCTATTTATGCTTTTTGTCCACACTATTAGTTTTTCTCTCACTTCTGTCCTTATAGTCAACCTGATGTTAGTGTAATGGTATATTTAAGGCTTCTATCTTGAATAGCCCTCTGCTGCAATAGGTACTGTATCACCCAAGCATATTGCATTTGATTACATACCCATTTAAATCCAATGCATCTATCTGTATGTTATTTACCTCCTGCAGTGCAAAGAAAGCTCTTCATAACCTTTATTGGAGGTTCTGCCATGTTAACAGTGACAAACTACCTTTGATTTAGAGTAGGGGTGCAAGTAAACATGGCGCAGGTTCAGATAGGTGTCCATATGTAAATATAAGTAAGTTTAGATGTGAGGATTCATTGTTAAGAATGATGGTCTTTCCATAGGCTAGGGCGATTATTTTCATTATCGATTAATCTCTCGTTCATTTTCTCGATTAAATGAGTAGTTGTTTGGTCCATATAATGTCAGAAAATAGTGAAAAATGTTGATCTCTGTTCCCCAAAGCCTAAGGTGACGTCCTCAAATGTCTTTGTTTCGTCCACAACCCAAAGATATTCTGTTTACTATCATAGAGAACTAAAGAAACCAGAAAATATTCACATTTGAGAAGCTGAAATCATAGAATCTGGACATTTTTTGGACAAGTGTTCAACTTTACAAAAGGCAGAGAGTTGCCCTCTGAAGGTCAGTGAGTGCTGTTTGGAATGACAGCAATAAGCTGCACTCACTGTTACACCAAAGCAAGTTATGCGCCCACTCATATCACACTCACTCGTATCATTTGCATGGTGGCAAATGTTATCTAAAACCTATGAGGAAAGGCCAAACTCAAGAGTGCGGTTGAGACATCATGTGTGAACGCTGTCACATTTCTGAGTAACTACATATATGCTCTACAATGTTACAGTGGACAGTGTACAATAGTTCAGTTACAGTTTTCTTGTATTTGTATTTTCATTAAAGTAAGGCATTTATTTATTGACATATTGATTTATTAAGCTGATTCAAGTTTTCCATTTTGAATCGTACTAAACTATCAAATAGCAACTTTACACCCATATTAGTTTCCTATAACACATAACCACAACATACCAACGCGATGGCTTCCGTGCGACTTGCACTTCAAGGAATGTCTGTTGTCGTCAGAGAACTTGTCAGGTTGCCGCTCTATCTGCCTCCACCTCCGGAGGTGTGAGATGTCTGTCTAGTACCACACGTTCCCCCGACTCCCATCCAGAGATTTGTTCTTCAGAAAACACTGTCGTCACTGTGGAAACTCTGCACCCCAGATATCTCCCCTGCTTCACCGCAGGGCTGTTTACCTCACGACATTCACAGAGCAAATGTGAGACACCCTGAGTTCAAGGGAGTTTTTTTCCATGCTAACCTGATCGTGTTTAGTGGGTTCCCTCTGCTTCGAAATTCGAATAACAGCCTATGGTCGCCTGTAATATTTTCCACTCAGGGTCAGCATTGCATTCCATCTCTGAGTATGACAAGTGATAAGCTATAAATTCATTGCTAGCATGCCATTATCTAAGTCAGGCTGTGCATGGAAAAGAACAGGAGTGATAACCTGAACCCTGAAGTTACTGCATACAATATTTCCCATTCATTTATGTATTAATTTGACTCACTTCTTAATGTTGTGTATATTGTTTATAACCATTTGTCCTCTAACAACCTTCATTCGATATGTTACCATTCACTCTTATTGATATCTTTACTTAATATGTGACATCTCTCCTAAACCATGCATGTAACCCTACCAAGCTTTGCCATCTTTTATTTTTTGAACAGAAAACTACCTCTACTAAAGCCACTAAAGGGACTCAAGAGATAACTCCTGCATGTGAACCCAGTACTCTGGAGTCTTCTCACAAGATAAAACTTCGTGGACCAAAACATATCCTCGCCTCACGGAAATGTGGAAACTTTGTAGGTTCTTTGCAACATATTGTCAATATCTGCACCGGGATTTGTACTATGTATTATGTGCATGCATATTGTGCTGCAGTAAAGATATAGCATTTTTGGATTCAAGCTGGTTTCAAATTTGTTACCCCAAAATATTTTTTTAATAATAATGGGATACCTTGAAATTTAGATTTTTAGTTTGTTAATTTTCTTCACGAGAAATTGGGACTGTAGCAATGAGAGATTAGATGTTAGCTAGTAATATTACCAGAGCTAAACAGACCTTTTTTATGGAAACTGAGGCAGGTACCAAAATTCAAAAACTCACAGTATTCCTTTTAAGATGTTTTGTTTTAAATTGAGACATTTCTCACTGTTGATATCAGTATTTAACTTTGAGTTCATATACAGATTCTGACTGTCTTTATGTCCTTTTTTTTGCTCATTCCTTATTTGTATTTCACAGCTGAAAGAGCACAAAGGCAAGGATGGGAAAGAGAAGCCCTGCTTGAGCCTCAAGGGTCTGAAAGCTCAAAAGAAGAAGAAGCCCCCAGACACAGCAGGTGCTTAGATCAAAGTACAATTACCTCTACACAAATATCTAAATGCTTAAACTCCAGTGTGCCTTGGACGGTCAAAGTACATGCAGTAATCTAAGAGACACATCAGTACTCACAGCAAAGCACAGAAACCAATATCAGGGTGAAATATTAAACAACCTCCTGCCATTCCATTTTGCCTTTCACAAAAGTGCCAGTCAGTGTTCTTGCATCTTATGACTGTCAATGTATGCTTAATAGTGAACAGTATTAACTGGTTGTGACAGGCCGAGTCCAATGTTCTTCTATTTGGACCCTTTGTAGACCCCGTCTCCCCAAAGAAGCACGTATTGTTTGTAGAAGAGGTGCAGGAACTCAACAGGGAGAACACAGAGAAATCCGATCCCCAGCTCACCCCTGAACATCTGGATCTAGAGGTTGGCGGCACTCCTAAAGATCAACAGCCTGGTGCCTGTAGCCCCAACCTGCTGGACTACGTCCACGAAGACGCTGAAGTTCCTGTGGCTGGGAAAGATGAGCAGGAGGAAGAGCAGAAGGTGAAGGAGGGTGAGGAAGCTGCAAAGGAGACTGAAGTAGCTGCAAAGGAGACTGAATCCAAGCGTGATGAACAGGATGTACTGAAGGAGGGAGAGGAAGGGCAGCTGGAGACCCCAGCACCAAAAGAGGAAGAGGAAGTTGCTGCTGCAGTGGAAGATCCACCAACAACAGAAGTCCCAGAACCCCCTGCTTCTGATGACTCTGAAAAAGACCCCATTCCTACAAGGTAGTCTATTTTTAATCTTTATATCAAGTCTTTGCCCTGTTTTACTTCCTTTCTAATTCAGGACTTCATGTTGAGATATTCCAATAAAAACAAACTTATGTGACAGTTGTGAGAAGTTGTGAGTTAGTCTTCGGTTGATGTTCACAATTAAAGTTATTGCATGCAAATCGGACCATGTATAGCTTATGCATGCATGTATTTTCTTCATATTTTGAATGAGCATTGGTAAGGTATGTCTCTGTATTTCAGTCATCCAAACATTTAATTGATTATAAAAATACACATCATGCATCAAAGTACCAAAAATCTCAACTTTGTTCCAGCAGTGATGACCACAAAGGTTCCTCCCCATCTCCGGAGGCTGAACAGGACCAGATAGCAGAGGTCAGCACCAGCAGTAAGCGCCATGGTACTGAGGAAGACGTTGGAGTGGCGGACCACAAGAAAAGCCGAGTGGAGGAGGGAGAGGAGACGGAAAAGGAGGAAAAGGAGGAGGAAGAACAGGAGTCTGAGTCTGAGTCTGACGGCTGGGCCATCTTCAGGGCAGATGGAGTTGAAATCAAACTGGACCTAAAACAAAGGCTGAAGAAAGAGGGAAAGGAGGAGAGTGATACAGAGAGCAATGATGACGAAAGCGACGAACACTACTTTATCGGTGAGTCTGGACGTCTTTACACTGGGGGTTGAAAATGTAAATAATAAAGAGAATACAGTGGTAACAAGTCATTTAAAGCCTGGGTATTAGTCAGGTACTCGGGCTAGGACAGGTCATTTGGTCAGACATGGCTGCTTCTCTGTAATGTCTTATAACAAGTCCATGTGTTTATCATAGCATGTTAGTACACGGCGTGCTAACTTGATTATGACAGTCATGAGGTATCCCTTTCTAAAGCCGCATTGTAACTGATTAACAACGAAGCTTCTATCTTGTCACCTTCCACCTATCTTATTAGAGTATTTGTTTATTTTCTCATGTCACTCATCCTCCTATAGACAACACCTCTCCTCCAGGAGCTCCCTTTAGTCACCGGATTGTGTCAGCCAAACCCCACCAGATCAACAACTTTTACACCATAAACCGGCAGGAGATGCTGGGCGGGTAAGTGCTGCAATTCTGTTCAAATCTCCCTGCAATATAAAAAAAACTAAAGCTATTGATGACAGTTGATCAAACTAGGATCAAAAACATAAGTGAGAAAGAGGTTCTCATTTCCCCACGGAGGCTTATTGCCTAACCCCCCCTCCTACTTACAACTCTTCTCTCCCCTGGTTCATAACTTCAGAGTCACAGCAGTTATTTTTACTTTAAGACTGTGGGGTATGTGAAACTGTATCCCTGCTGCCAGCTGGTAGCTAATCACTAAGTGTTAATCCACATCTTCAAAGAGGAGAGACAGCCCTACTCGCTTTTAATGAAATAACAGATAAAGCACATTGCTCTCCTAAAACGTCTCCGTCTGAGGAAAACTTTGCTTTGCATGAGTTGTAAAGAAAGGGAAGACGAGTGTTATTCTACTTCTAATTTTTTAACAACTGTTTTGCTGAGGGAGTGTCCCAGTGTGTAACATTCAAGGATTTGTGAGTTGCAGGTGATAGAGTTGGCAACGCTGACTCTGACCTTTCACTGTGGTTCCAGTGGAAAGGTTGGATGCTCAACAGGTGCAGCCGTAGAAATTTGGACTTGAGGACAGGGTACTAATCTTTTTTATCTTTATCTTCAAGGGGACGTTTCGGCCAGGTGCACAAGTGCGTTGAGAACTCCTCTGGTCTCACTTTGGCGGCCAAGATCATCAAAGCCAGGACTCAAAAAGAGAAGGTATAGGACATAATGTTCAGTGTAATAATAATAATGAACTAGTCCTATTTCGATGGCTACCATAGCTCCACGATGGCTATTATATACAGTATAATCGGAAAAGCAGAGGCCTAGTTACGATTTTTACTACATACAGTACTTTAATGTTCCAAGGCCACTTGGAACAGAAGCTGAGGGAATGCCTCTCATCTAGGTGAGAAATATCTGACCTAGAATAGAAGAGCCATTGTCTGATAGCTGAGAACAGCTGACACCTCTCATTGTGCATCTGTGTGTGTTTGTGAGTGCTGGTGTCTGTGTCTGTCTTCGTCCGTGTTTACCCTTGTCCATATCTGTGTCAGCATCCGTATCTGTGTCTTTTTCTATGCTTGTCAGTATCTACATCTGTTTCTGTGCTTGTGTCTGTGTCTGCATCTGTATGCATGAACAGTACAGTATACGTCTGTTTGTGTCTGTCTGCACTCTCTTTCTGTATCATCATGTGTAATAATCAGCTAAGAGATGTAAACAAAGAGAAGAAAACAACTGAACCAATGTGCTTTATATGAACCAAGAAAGAAAAACTGAAAAACAGTACTAAATTCCTTAGACATTACACCATTAATCTACACGAGAAAATGATTCCAGACCTGATACAATTTCCCTTTTAAATCCCCTTCCAATTGCATAAAATGAGTCCAACTGCTGATAAAACCCTGAAGCTATAGCCCACATTCTGCTCTAGTGACCCCTGGTGGCAATAGAGATGGACACAGGTGTGGGGATTCTGGCTGCTCTCTCCAAAGAGGAAGCACTAAGTTCCCATATAGCATGACAATATGGCTATTTCCTCCTTACATTTACAGCATTTATTACATTGAGTCAAACCCATTTAATAGCGTTTGAGTGGTGTCCAGTAAAATCAATGTAGTGTAACTTGCTTCTTGCAGCTTCTTGCAGCGGCCCAACCTGCACTTTTTCATTCTCACAATTTAATACAATTTTGGAAAATCAGAGACTTATAAAATATTGATACTGAATGAAATACACTGAAAGAGTTGGAAGCCTTCATCTTCATCTCTATTGAGCTTCATAATTGATCCTATATGTGCCTTAGTTGCAAATATTTCCAGAAATCCCCTTTGCCTGTTTCAGTTCTTGGAATGACTTAAATAATGTGTCGTTATAGAGATCACTAATTACATACATTGCATTAATAAGCCATTTATCCCATTTAAACGAGCTTTTCTCTATACAGACAGATTATTCCATAGTATTTTGCCTTATATTGAGATATTCACAACAAATTGTGAACACTGTGAGTGTTTCTGTCTCACCGTCCTTTTCTGTGATACGATTTGTGCCTTTTTCTTCGGTAGGACGTGGTGAAGAACGAGATCCAAGTCATGAATCACTTGGACCATGCCAACCTGATCCAGCTCTACGCGGCCTACGAGTCGAGAAACGACGTCATCCTTGTACTTGAATAGTACGCTGCTTCTATTCATTTTTTCCCCAGAGCATTTTATTATTCATTTCAAACAGTATTTCTGAAAAGCTACACCAACTCTTCAGAAATAAAGTAGAAAGGTGCTCAGAGAGTGCAGACCTCTGCCCAGGATGCATGTCGCCTGTTTATGTGGCAACCTGTGATTCAGATCCACTCCAAAATGTAACAGCTCTTCCTTGGGCCAAGCTGCACCTATCCAGCAGGTATCATAAAATCAGATGCTGCGTTAAGCTATTAGACCTCACTTCCTGTTTACTCAGCGTTGCGTTGACCTTGAGTGGTGGGTGGGCATGTAAAATAATGCCCATTGACCCTTAGGGGGCATGCATATT